>JABUQX010138694.1:32500-35353 GCA_015478945.1 Trachelipus rathkii
AACTCAGTGCGCAGTGAAACCAGCCCTGGTCCGATCCACCTACCCAGAAGAAGGCATCTCCGGAACAAGTTTCTAAATCTATACGCTTCGATATCATAGCTGAAACTCGGTAATTATTTAAATCCATGGAAGGGTGCTTGGGCCCCCTATATATATATATATATATATATATATATATATATATAATATATATATATATATATATATATATATACTATACTATATATATATATATATATATATATAAATATACATATATATATATATATATATATATATATATACTATATATATATATATATATATATATATATATATATATATATATATATATATATATAAATGAGAATAAATGTTTTTACTCGTCCTGAAATATAGAAAATAAGCAAAAGTTTATTTGCATTTTTACCATTCTTCATAGTTCTTTCTTACATTCATATACATAGAGTTCATTAAAAAAGCAAACGGATTTTTTTTCTTAAATTAAATATTTAAACTCTATAAAAATCTTAACAAGAATGACAAACATTCAACTTAAATCCTTTTAGCATGAAGTATAGGTGGTATGCACGTAGTTCGTTGTTTTTATTTCAAAAAGAACCCAAGTACTTGTAGAGATTGTCCAAAAAAACTGATAGAAAAGAAAATTAGAAAAAAAGCGTCTAGAATCAATAAACTCCATCTTGGAATCCAAATGAAATCGAAAAAGAAAAATTCAATTTGACCTTTATATTCAATTTTATAAAGTTAGTTACACATTTGACGATAAAAAAAATTACCATTTAAATCCAGAATCCAAAAAGATTCTAAAATTAAAGATAAATTAGTTGTTCATCAAAAAACATTTTCTTTTATCGGTTCGAAGAAATGGATTTTAAAGATAAAGTCCCACTAAGCAAAGGCGAAAAAAAATGAGGGCTTAAAAGTTTCGAAAACACAAAAACATTTCCATAAAATAAAAGAAAAGACGAAAGAAAAAGATAGATTTGGTATGTAATTTTTGGAGTTTTAATCATGGAATTTACAATTTTAGACATATTCATTATTTTAATTTTAGGACATAATATATATATATATATATATATATATATATATATATATACCTATATATATATATATATATATATATATATATATAAATATATATATATATAAATGTGTGTAGATATATATATATATATAACTATATATATATATATATATCATATATATATATATATATATATATATATATATATATATATATATCAGTTATAAATTATGGAAAATCATTGAATTATTTATTTTTGATCCAAGATATAATCGATTTTCTTGTTTTTAATAAATTTTTAAATATTTTATCATTTAAGTTATTTTATGAAGCAATCCCAAATGGACGACAAGGATAATGATCGACAGATTCAAGTGGTCCTCAATTGAAAGTTCATGGATTCTGCAAAGGTTTCTCTAACAGATAGTAAAGCAACCCAACTAAAAACTTTAAAATCGGAGATATAAATAAATTAATAAAACGTTCATAATAATTTTATAAATAAAATAAAAATGAAAAAAATTTTGTTCAAATTTTCATTCCTTTATTCAAACACAAAAGTGATTTTTTTTGTTTGTTTTCTTTTTTAAGTAAAAGAAACCATTCAGGTTTATATTTTTTATATTGTTTGCTTTGTTTTTTTCTTTTCTTTTCTTTACCATGAATTTTTCATTGTGTTATTACCGGAAGTTACAAAAATTTTATTCCTTTGTGAAACAATTTGGAAATACTCAACAAGATGGATTTTAACAAGTCTCTAGAGAGTTATGAACCATATAGGAAGAGGTGAGAGCAATGAAGCAAATATCTTGTCAGACCCAACTGTTTAAGCGCTGTTAACGATCACTGTTTCCGCAGTCAAACTGTTACAGCCGATGTTGAGGTAGGCAAGAAAGTTTGCAAGATTGACAACCTCACCTTCTATACAGTATATGACACAGTAAATGAGGTAAATTACCTTGTTGATACGGGATCAGTTAAAAATTTATTGGCTGGGAGTGCTCTTGCCAATAGCAAGCCTCCTCTGGGTTATATGTTCGCTGCCAATAATTCTAAAATTGCTATATATGATATTAAAACCATTGAATTTGACTTAAATTTAGGCAGGAAATATTTTGATACTTTTTATATTGCAAATATTGATACAAACATATTGGGTTTGTCATTTTTAAAGAATTTTGAGATGGGTATTGACTTCAAACGTGATCTATTGATAGATTCAGTCACAAATAAAACGCTAAGATTAAATAGAAATGCAAATTTTAACATTAAGTATGCACATGAAGACTTTCCACCTACTTTGACTCTCTCATCTTGCTCTACTTCCTCTGTGCATGTCCCTTCTAGTCCTCCACCTTTTACTGATATCTTATTGAAATATAAAAATTTTTTTAAATCCCTATTGCCACAAAATCTGTCCAGTCAAGAGACAAGATAAACAGTGAGATATAGTGTTTGTGAAAAGTATAAATGTATCTCTGATGTTGTAGCATTGAGTAGTAAGGACAGTTCAACTCCCTGTGAAGGATGTACTATTTATGTTATCAGGTTGGCTGGCTTATATTCAAGATTCATTCTTTATTCATTTTATTATTATACCTACATCTTACCTTTATACCATATATATCATTCTTAAATATGTATCTATACCTTTATCTCTATATATATATATATTATTATTATATATTTATATATAATATATACTTATATATACTATATATATATATTATTAATACTATATATAATATATATATTATATCTATATATTATATATTATATATCATATTACTTTTTTTAAATAATATATGTATATTCTATATGCT
>JABUQX010138695.1:0-5000 GCA_015478945.1 Trachelipus rathkii
ATATATATAGGACCTTATCTGTTTTACGACTCCTTCAGTTTTGAATTTTTTTTTTTTTTTAATTTATTTCTAGTATATGATCCTAATAATCAATTTAAGTGGTAACGGACATGATTCTAAAAATATATAGGACCTTTTCCGTTTTACGACTCTGTTGGGTTTTAATTTTTTTTTTTTTTTACTGTTGAATACCCGGCGGTAAACCAAAGATGGCAGGGAGTCGGGGGTCTCTCGCACTTCCGGGGAACTACAGGGTAGGACTATTTCCTCCCCGGGAGGGTCTCCGGAACCCCTGCTCTTTGGTATTTGGGTGCGGGGTTCCTCCGCCCCCCCTACGGGGTATGGAAAACGTCCTCCCCTCTGTCCCCTGCCTTAGCCTGAGCCCCTAATTTTTTTTTTTTGCCGTTTTTTTTTAGTAATTTTTTTTACATTTTTATAATAAGCCTTATACGCTGATTCCAAATATGTAATTGGTTTTTCTTTATTGGTTTAAAATTTTTTTGAGATATGCTGACTTATGAAAAAGTTGTTGTTTTTTTTTTTTTTTACATTTCAGTAATAAGGTTTATACGCTGATTCCAAATATGTAATTGCTTTTTCTGTAAGTGGTTTTGAGATATTTCATTTTTAAAAACAATATTTAACAAAAATGTGATTTTTAAAAATTATTTAAAAATACTTCGAACTTTTGAATCATGTCCGTTACCACTGAAATTCATTGTTGGTATCATATAGTAGCAATATATTAAAAAAAAAAAAAAAAAAAAAAAAAAAAAATGAGTGTCTGAATAAAAAAATATAGATATATATATATATATATATATATATATATATATATATATATATATATATATATATATATATATATATATATATATATATATATATATATATATATATATTACTATATATATATATAACGTTTATTTTATCTTCGTAGTTTCTATATTGTAAAAATATTCACTGCTGGCTCGGAATAAGTACGGGAATTTTTTTTTTTTTTGGACGTCGCATTTAAGCAGATGCGCTAAAAATACAAAACAGGAAACTCCATATTGGAGATCGGAGTGCAGGTATTCTTTTTTACCAAATGTTTGGTTTTCTGGTGTATTTATTGTACAAAAGTGGTCTTTCTCGTTTCATTAGGCTGTATTTAATGCATTTCAATATATTTTGTTTTTATGGTATCAATAGTGTAGAAATAAGATATGGTATCAATAAAGTAAAAAATTACCTTTATCTAAAAGAAATGTCAATTTTGATAGCAAGCAAAACCAAGTCACCAATACCACAAAAGACTGTCAAAAATACTCACGAAAGATACTGGCCTTCAAATAAGTGACTATAGTCCGCTTTTAGGCGGGACAGTCCCGCTTTTTTCGACCCTGTCCTGCTTTTTAAAAGAAAAATTTTTAGTTTTTCTGAGAAGTCCTGGCTTTTCCAGAGATTATAATACTATTTTTTCCCCAAATAAACTATATAATATTAAATTATAAACTCTTTTCCTGGACTGAAATCATACTTTGAGAGTCAGAACAAATGTAGAGGTTTTGAAAATGTTTTTTTGAAAATCCTCTTGCTGAAGTATGGCTTCATTTCCTTCATTCCCAGGCAGCTTCTTTTCACAAAGTTGTTATGAAGATTGAAGGAGACAATATTTCAGCCATAGAAGTATTGCTAGAAATATCCAATATGAAAGAAACATTACAGTCGAGAAAAGACCATGTGTTTTTACCACATTCGGTTCGAGGGCTACTTAGCAAGCTTGTAGAAGAGGGAGTAAATTCTTCTGAGGCAAAGACCGTAAAGAAAATAGTTGTGGATTTTTATACTTGTTTGAAGTACTTGGATCAGTGGTCAGTTACATTTTCAGATTTTGAATTTATGGATTGGATTTCGCTAAGGAAAACCCCAAGTTGGTCACAAATTTTAAAAACGATGGATTTTGCGTCAGAAAAAGAGGTTTTTGACCACAAGAATGATTCAGATTTGTTTGACGAGTTTACGTGTTCGACCAAATATATAGACGAGAAAGTAGACGAATGGAATGCTTCGAATCTAGTAACAGACAAACGGTGGGTGGACGTATTTACTTTTCTTAAGAATCGTAATATTTCTCATCAACATTTGTCGGCATTAGTTCAATATATCCTTTGTCTTCCTGGAACAAATGCCTCCACAGAACGTGCGTTTTCTCATGTAAATAAAATCTGGGCTTCTGAAAACCCCAACTCAAGGACAGGATTCAATATTGGGGATTTTGGGACCCCATTTTAGCCCCCACCTAAAAATGGACATAAAATTCTTAATTTTCAGACAATTTTGATGGGGAAAAAAGCAAACCGCAGCTTTTTCTGACCTCTAGAACGTCATTTTCGGGTGTTTTTCTGTGTCTGTAGTCATTGTTTCGGTGTTTTCATTTTTTTTTTTCATTTTTTTCAAACCAAATTTGATTCTTAGTATTAACTCTGTTTTGAGCCACTTTGGAACTTGAAATGTGATAGATGGCCGATACACAATATGTGATTATTTTTTTAAAAATTGTGCTCAGCAATGTCGAATTTCAAAACCTAATTTTTTTTTTTTTTTAATTGCTGAGCACAATTTTTCAAAAATCAAAAAACTACTTCTAACATTTTGTGCGAAATAGACCCATCTATGTATATTTCAAGTTTGAAGTCATTTCGAAAAAAATTGTAGAAGTTGATACGAAAAAATGTCAAAAAATTAGGTTCTGAAAAAATGAAAACGCCGAAACAATGACTACAGACACAGAAAAACACCCGAAAATGACGTTCTAGAGGTCAGAAAAAGCTGCGGTTTGCTTTTTTCCCCATCAAAATTGTCTGAAAATTAAGAATTTTATGTCCATTTTTAGGTGGGGCTAAAATGGGGTCCCAAAATCCCCAATATTGGATCTTCCTTAAACCTCAAACTCTGAAAGGAATTCTTACTACCAAAATAAATTTTGATTAGACATGTATGGAGTTCTACAATTTAATTAAATCGTCTCCAGAACTGCTGAAGAAAATTTCATCTAGCGAAAAATACTGTAACTGAAGGTAAATTAATATATATATATATATATATATATATATATATATATATATATATATATATATATATATATATATATATATATATATATATATATATATATATATATATATATATATATATATATATATATATATATTATATATATATATATATATATATATATATATATATATATATATATATATATATATATATATATATATATATATATATATATAGGAAAGAAATATATATATAAAAAAATATATATATATAGGCAGTATATATATGATATATATATATATATATATATATATATATATATACATATATATGTATATATATATATATATATATATATATATATATTTATATATATATAAATATATGTATATGTATATATATATATATATATATATATATATATATATATATATATATATATATATATATATAAATAAATAAATTTTCCAAATTGAGTAACCTAACTTTTCAGATATTAATAGTGTTATAGTATATATAAAGATATATATTATATATATATATTATATTTTTTTTAAAAGGTTATAATATATATATATATATATATATATATTATTATTATTATTATTATTATTATTATTATTATCCTAAACACCGTGTCCCGCATGGATGCAGGGTGGTGTCGTTCGCAGAATGTATGTATAATATATACTCCTGCGACCGTTCATGGGAAGTGTGAAATGGCAGAAGAGGGTTCCCAGCCTCAATAGCCATGCGAAGATAATCTTCATTATTCGCTAACTGCGTCGAAATCTCCACAACTAGACCAGAAAATTACTTACAACAGCTTCTTAATTTTTAAGTCCATAATTATGTTATTCTTCATTTATGTCCAAAAGAACTGATGAGATAATTTTGCCGCTCCTCAGCTAAATAATTTCGGAAAATGATTTATTTTTCTATTTTTCATAAAATGTTCAATATTTAAAAAGACCTGGATTTAAAATTTTGTTGCTTCTCCTCTTGAGTCCGATAAAAAAAATTAGTAATCTTTTGTTTTATAATTTGATTTTAATTTTAAATTTTTGATTCAATAAAATTTTAAAACGTTTTATGTTGGTTTTGACAAATTTTATTTCTTATTTCTAAATAATTTTCTGGCCTCAACACACGCAGAGCATCTTCCCTAAGACTAAAAACCTTTTAGAACTTTCTTTAAATAGTCTGTTCAAGATTTCAGCCTTCCTCTTTAGTGTCTTCTCTAGTTCTTCTCTTTTCTTCTCTTACCATCTTTCCCTGCAGATTTTAGTGCGTCCAACTCCGACGACAGTCAGCCAATATATATCTACTTATATGTATCTACTTATATATATCTACTTATATCTACTTATCTACTTATATATCTACTTATATATATCTACATATATATATATATATATATATATATATATATATATATATATATATATATATATATATATATATATATATATATATATATATATATATATATATATATATATATATATATGTATGTGTGTGTTATAGTGTGTGTGTGTGTGTCCCGATTTTTAACTAAAAAAAATCTGGTCACATTACCTTCAAAGGATGTCATATATGCTATACCTTGATCATCCATATATTGGCCCACTTTTTATTGAAAGCTTAAAATGTCACTAGCAATAGTATGAAATGAATCATTATTTAGTGAACTTCATTTACCCTAGAAATAAAACACGAGGATCTGAATATCAAGAAATACCTAACATTGAAATGGGGCAAACATAAATAAGTAAATAAATTATATTTTTACTAAATTACCAAATTTATAATAATAAACTTTTGGGAGGGAACACCTGCAAGTTTCAATATCACTCTAGAATACCTCCCAGATAAATAAAATTTGAAGGAGTGGCTCAGTGTCTCAGACTCTCAGTGACTCAGTCAGGAATGCAGAGAGTATCGATATATCGATATTT
>JABUQX010138695.1:15000-25423 GCA_015478945.1 Trachelipus rathkii
ACCGTATAGGGTGTCTAGGATCCCACAGAAGGGGATCCCGCCCCAAACATTAAATATTGATGTAGAAAGGCGTGAAACTTGATATAACAGCCTTTTTTAAGTTGTATTTAGAATGTATACGGGGTAAAATACCGATTTGACCAATTTGGGGGACCGCCCCCAAATTGAAAATATTTCGTAGAGTGAATTAAAAAAAAAAAACCCAACCCCTCGTATACAACCTTCTAAGGAGTATCTTAGATGTTAGCAGGAGTAAAATGACTGGTGGGTGCCCCCAGATGGGCGTACTCACCCAAAATTCTGAAATATTGACATAGAAGCAACGAAACTTGAATATACAGCCTTTTTAGGTTGTATCTTAAATGTATCCGGGGTAAAATGACTGATGGACCAAATTTGGGGGACCGGCCCCCAAATCTGAATATGGACTAGAAACGATGAAACTCGGTATAAACAACCTTCATATAAGGTACCCATATCGTAATGGGTTTAAATAGCCGTACACATCTCAAAGGGGGGTCCCAGCCCCCCAAAACTGAAATATTGGCGTAGAAAATCGAAACTTGGTATACATCTTCCTTATGATGATATGAAAAAACAGAAAAAGAAAAAATAAAATAAAATAAATAAATAAATAAATAAATAAATAAAATTCTTTATTCTTTTTATGTTTTAATAACTTTACAAATTTACGTTTTTCCATACCCTAAAGCAGTAATCACATAAATAAAAACCACTATCTCCCCTACCCATCCCACCCTGCTGTGATCTATTGATCTATTGATTAAGGGTCAATTTTTTACTAAAATTGTAACGTTTTACATACCTAAAGCAGTAAATCACTAAATCAAACCACTTTCCAACCTCCCTCCTGACCAACGGACTGGTGATCTATTGATATATTGATCTATTGTTAAGGTCATATTTTTACTACAAAGTTGTAACGTTTTACTACCTAAGTCAGTAAATCACGAAATCAAACACTATCCAAGGCGCCGCGCGTCCAATTGTGATGCTATTGATCTGATTGATCTATTGATTCAAGTCACATTTCGAGTAGCATTTATGGATTAAACTAACATAAATCAAAGTTCTTTATGACAAAAGGATCCAATCAATAGTATGTTTAACGTAACAAAAGTTTTCACATTAATAAAATTACTTAGCATCACTAAGAACTATGAATAATAGCCCGACCAGACAGACCTGACACGCCCTTAACATGAATAACCTGTTACGTTATCAAAGTTCCACACATAACAATCAGTAAATGTACCAATACATAGCATACAAAGCGTACCTATTCACACTTGTCAAGCATATCTCTATCATATTACGTTAACCTTACACTGACACAGTAACATTTAGTAAAAATTTTTATTACAACATTGGTTAACTATCATGCTGATCAACGAATATAGCTAACGTAACAAAGTTGCCACATCAATAAAGCTAACTATGGCGTAACATGAACTAAGAAAATAATGTACAAAGACCAAACCTAACACAACTTACACAGCGAATAAACTGTTAACATTAACAAAGTTCAGCACTTAACAACCAGTAAAGTAACTAACATAGCAAAAAAACAAAAACGTAACTATTCACACTTGGTCAGGCATATCTCTAACATAACGAGTTAATTTACACTAACATGGTAATATTTAACTAAAATTTATCACACCATTTGTTTAATTATCAAACAGAGCAGCGAAAGTATGCCTAACGTAACACAGTTTCCACATCAATAAAGCTAAATATCATTATTGACTAAGAAAATAATGTACAAAAGACAAAACCTATACACATTAAACCACGAATAAACTGTTAACATTAACAAAGTTCCACACTTAACACCAGTAAAGCAACTAACATGGTATGCAAAACGTAACCTAATCTTACTTTTTCAAGCATAACTCTAACATATTAACGTTAATCTTACACTGACACAGTAACATTTCACTAAATTTCTAACAACATTGGTTAATTATACTGATCAACGAATATACTCTAACATAATAAAGTTTCCACATCAATAAAACTAACATAGCAGCGTAACATGAACTAAGAAAATAATGTACAAAGACAAACCTAATACAACTTACATACGAATAAAACTGTTAACATTAACAAAGTTCCACTGAGTTCTTTATATACTATCAGCGATATATGCTAACATACAATGTCTTCACATTAATAAAGCTAACATAGCATCAATTGAAACAAGGAAAATAATGTACAACGACAACCTAACCACATCTTACGCCCTAATAAACTGTTAACATTAACAAAGTTCCACACTTAATACCAGTAAAGTAACTAACTTTACATACAAAACGTAACCTATTTATACTTTTTCCAAGCATATCTCTAAGATATTAACGTTAATCTTACATTGACACAGTAACATTTATCAAAAAATGTATCATAACCATACCTAACCATCATAATACCTAATGAGTAAAGACGAATAAAGTAAAGTTTTCAGGCTTATCTCTTTTTAGACTTCCGCCTCCTTTCCAGAAAATACCACTCTAAACATGAAAAATGTTTTATGATTTAACCATTTGCAATAAAGTTATGCAATACTTATTATATTTGACTCTGGCAGGATATACTAGCAATGGAGCAGTCGCCATTCGGTTTACGATTAAATATAATTGACACTTCGTTGAATAACGAAACTCCTCGTGAAGATATCAACCAACAAGCGAAAGATTGCGGGGAGATGTCATCGTATCAACACTGCGAAAACTATCCTACTGAAGAAGTGTATAAACAATCCTTAAATGTAATGAGATTCTTTCTTTCAACCATTCAGAAGAGTAAACCAGAATACGACGTACGAATGAACATATCAGTTTCAAAAGGGGTATATTTCTCGTTCGACAACAACAACAGACCACAATAACATAGTACAAAAAGAAGTTCTTTATATACTAACAACGAATATTGCTAACATAACAAGGTTTTGCACATTAATGAAGCTAACATAGCCTCATATTAACTAAGATATAATGTACAATGACATGAACCTACACAACCTACGCAAAACGAATAAAACTACTAACATTAAAAAGTACCTAGCACAGCGGTAACAAAACGTCAACCTTTACAACTTTGTTCCAGCATATCTCTTAACAATGATCAATGTTTAATCTTTACATACACTATTGATTTACGTTCGCATTTCGAGTATCATTCTTATAAACATATCACAAAATGAGTTCTTTATATATAACCATCGAATACATGCTAAACCATAAACAAGGTTTTCAATTAAATGAAAGCTAACATATGCGATCATATTCACTAAGAAATAATGACAACGACGAATCTACACAACTTAGCACGAATCAACTGTTAACATAACAAAGGTCCCACACTTACACCTGTAAAGTAACTAACATATGGCATACAAAACGTAACCTATCATACTTTCTCCAAGCATATCTCTAACATATTAAACATTAATTTTACATTGACACATAATTTAACCAAGAAATTTATTCATAACCATGTCTAATTATAATACAGACCAACGAATAACTAAACATAACAAAGTTTTAACCAACATAACACAAAAATAAGGTTTTTATATATCTAACCATCCGAATATATGCTAAACGTAACAACGTTTTTGCATTAATAAAGCTAACAAAACATTAACCTGAACTAAGAATATATGTAACAACACCAAAACCTAACACACCATAGCGTACTAATATGAACTACTAACATAACAAACTTCCGCACTTAACAAGAGTAAAATACCTAACACATCGTACAAAACGTAACCTATTCACACCTTTTTCAAGCATATCTCTAACATTCAATGTTAATTTACATTACACATGGAATATTTAACAAAAGTTTTAGCATAAACCTGTCTAATTCATCAATACAGACAAGAATATAATTGCTAACGAACAAATGTTTTTTACATCCAACTTCTAATATTAACAAAAATTCATCATAACCTCGTCTAAATATCTTAATCCCCAGCGAATAATCGCAAAACATACCAAAGTTTTAACACAGAACATACCAAAAATAACAAAATTTTATCCTAACATAAATAAAAAATAAGTTCTTTGAATAAATATATCACAGTAAAACGTAATAGTTTACTGATTTTAAAGGCAGATTAATCAGTAAATGAGTAAATCAAACCACCCATCCCTGCAGTCCCCTACCCATCCCATCCGCCTGTAAATAATCTTTGAACTATTGATGTCAAATCATATTTAGACGAGTATATGTTTGGATAAACATAACATAAAATAAGTTCTTTATATACTGACCTACGAATAAATGCTTACCAACGAAGTTTTAGCATCAATAAAGTTAACATATCATAACCGCAATAAGAATATAATGCACAAATGCAAACCTAAACCATAACCTGCGTATGATAATGCAGCTAAACATCCTGAAAATTCCTACTTATCATAGAGGTAAATGTACTAACAGGTATACAATACTCGTATGTTTCCCACTTTTCGCGCATATCGGCAACAGGTAAAGCCATATTATCTAACAAAATCCCCTTAACAAAGTGACCAATCTATCAATGATACCAACGATCTTGAAACTAAGAATTGACACTATCTCATCAGAAAGTGTAACTCGTTTCCGAGTATGACATCATTTGACTATGAATACATCGGTAGATCTTTAGCAAAATTCTAGGCGAAACCTAACATTAGCTTAACAAAAAATTAACCTAGGCTTCACGATTTTACACAGTCATCGTCAGTTACAACAGTAATATTCTTACAAAACCTCATCATTTCTCTAACAAAATCAGTGTTAATTTCACATTGTCCCATGTAAATATTTAACCATAACCGTACCTAACCGGTACAATAAACAGCTTTCATTTGAACAAGAAGTATCTAAGCAACACATTACCTTCCAGGAGAAAACCCAGGGGGGGATGCGCCCCTTGAAAGGGTGTGGATCCTGAGAGGGGGGATCACCCCTTGATGTTATACTCAAAACGGATGACACTTTGATGAAGATATGGTCAATTCTTAGTTCAAGATGTTGGTATCTTTGATAGATTGGTCACTTTGGTTTCAGGGATTTTGTAGATATATGGGCTTTACCTGTTGCCTGATATGCGCGAAGTGGAACATATCGAGTATTGTATGACCTGTTAGCTATTTTACCTTTGATAAGTAGGGAAATTTGTTCAGGGTGTTAGCTGATTATTCATACGCGAGGTATGTTAGGTTTGAATGTGGTGCATTATATTCTTAGTTGAGGTTATGATATGTTAGCTAATTGATTGCTAAAACTTTGTTGTTTAAGCACATATTCGTAGGTCACCAAATATTAATAACTTATTTTATGTTTGTTTATCCAAAATGATACTTCGAAATATGGATTTGAATCATAGTTCACTTTATAGATTAAAGCGGATGGGATGGGTAGGGACTGCAGGGATGGGTGGTTTGATTTCTCATTACTGATTACCTGCGTTTATAATCAGTAAACTATTACGGTTTTACTGTGATATTTTATTCAAAGAACATTTTTATGTTATGTTGATAAAATTTTGTTATTTTTGGTATGTTTGGTTAAACTTTCTTATGTTTGCAATTATTCGCTGGGATTATGAATATTTAGACGAGGTTATGATGATTTTCTGTAAATTTCCAAGCTGACGAAAAACCAGTTCTTAACGGTTAGCATTATTTCTTTGTCTGTATAGTTGACAGGTTTATGCTAAACTTTTGTTAAATATTAGGATGTTAATGTAAAAATTAACATTGATATGTTAGAGCAGCGTTTGAAAAAATGTGCATAGGTTACGTTTTTGTACGATGATGTTAGGTACTTACTGCTGTTTAAGTGCGAGAATTTGTTATGTAGTAGTTTATTAGTACTATGGTGTGTTAGGTTGGTGTTGCTACATTATATTCTAGTTCAGGTTATGTTATGTTAGCTTATAATGCCAAAACGTGTGTACGTTAGCATATATTCGAATGGTAGTATATAAAGAACTTATTTTTGCGTTATGTTTGGATAATAAACTTTGTTATGTTTAGCAGTTATTCGTTGGTCTGTATGATAATTAAAGAACAAGGTTATGATAAATTCTTGTTAAATATTACTGTGTCAATGCGTAAAATTAATGTTAATATGTTAGAGATATGCTTGGAAATAGTATGGAATGGGTTACGTTTTGTATGCAATGTTAGTTAGCTTACAGGTGTTAAGTGGAATTTGTTATGTAACAGTTTATTTCGGCTTAAGTTGTGTTAGATTCGTCGTGGTACATTATTTTCTTAGTTCATGATGCCTATTTACTTTATTATGTGAACCTTGTTATGTTAGCATGTATTCGATGGTTATGTATATAATAATGAACATTTTTGTGCTATGTTTATAAGAAATGATACTCGAAATGAAAGACGTAAATCAATAGTGTTAATGTAAAATTAAACAATTGATATGTTAGAGATATGCTGGAAAAAAGTGTGAATAGGTTACGTTTGTACGCTGTGCTAAGGTACTTTGTTAATGTTAGTAGTTTATTCGTGCGTAAGGTGTGTTAGGTTTTGTCAATTGTACATTATATTCTTAGTTTAAGTGAGGCCTATGTTAAGCTTTATTAATGTGAAAGCACTTTGTATCGTTAGCATATATTCGTTGTAGTATCTTAAAGAACTTATTTTTGTACTTTGTTATTGTTGTGTGTTGTTATTTGTACGAGAATATATACCCCTTTTGAACTGATATGGTTCATTCGTACGTCGTATTCTTGTTTTACTTTCTTCTGATGGTTGAAAGAAAGAATCTCATTTACATTTAAGGGATGTTTATTCACTATTTTCTTCAGTAGGATGTGTTTTTCGCAGTGTTATACGATGACATCTCCCCGCATCTCTACGCTTGTTGTGATATCCTCACGAGGAGTTTCGTTATTCCAACGAAGTGTCATTTATATTTAAGCGTAAACCCGAATGGCGACTGCTCCATTGCTAGTATATTCCTGCCAGAGGGTCAAATATAATAAGTATTGGCATCACTTTATGCAATGGTTAAAGCATAAAATATTTTCATGTTTTAGAGTTGGGGTATTTTCTGAAAGGAGGCGGAGTCTAAAAGAGATAAGCCTCTTTACTCATCTTTATTCGTCTTTACTCATTAGAGTTATTATGATGGTTAGGTATGGTTATGTATGATACATTTTTTTGATAAATGTTGCTGTGTCAATGTAAGATTAACGTTAATATCTTAGAGATATGCTTGGAAAAAGTATAAATAGGTTAAGTTTTGTATGTAAAGTTAGTTACTTTACTGTGTTAAGTGTGGAACTTGTTAATGTTAACAAGTTTATTAGGGCGTAAGAATGTGTTAGGTTTGTCGTTTACATTATTTTTCTAAGTTCATATGATGCTAATGTTAGCTTTATTATATGTGAAGACATTGTTCATGTTAGCATATATTCACTGATTAGTATATAAATAACTCAGTGGAACTTTGTTAATGTTAACAGTTTTATTCGTATAGTAAGTGGTATAGGGTTTGTCTTTGTAATTATTTTCTTAGGTTCATGTTTCATGGGCGCTGCTATGTAGTTTTATTGATGTGGAAACTTTATTATGTTAGAGTTATTGTTGAGTCAAGTATAATTCAACAATGTTGTGAGATAAATTTTTTAGTTAAATGTTACTGTGTCAGTGTAAGATTAACCTTAATATGTTAGAGTTTGGAAAAAGTAAGATTAGGTTACGTTTTTCATACCATGTTAGTTGCCTTACTGGTGTTAAGTGTGGAACTTTGTTAATGTTAACAGTTTATTGTGTTTAAGGTGTGATAGGTTTGTCTTTGTACAATATTTTCTTAGTTCATGTTACGCTATGTTAGCTTATTGATGTGGAAACTTGTTACGTTAGCATACTTGTGCGCTGCTCTTTGTTGATAATTAACCAATGTTGGGATAAATTTTAGTTAAATATTACCATGTTTATGTAATTAAAATCGTTATGTTAGAGATATGCTTGACAGTGTGAATAAGTTACGTTTTTGTATGCTATGTTAGTTACTTTACTGTTGTTAAGGTGTGGAACTTTGTTAATGTTTAACAGTTTATTCGTGTGTAAAGTGTGTTAGGTTTGTCTTGTACATATTTTTCTTAGTTCATGTTACGCCATGTAGCTTTATTGATGTGAAACCTTATTAATGTTAGAAGTATATTCGGTTGATCATGTAATAGTAACACAATGTTGTGTAATTTTTTCTAATGTTACTGTGTCAGTGTAAGGTTAACGTTAATATGTTTGAAAAGATATGCTTGACAAAGTGTGAATAGAGTACGTTCTGTATGCAATGTTAGCTACTTACTGTTGATGTGGTGGAACTTTGATAACGTTAACAGGTTATTATGTTTAAGGCGTGTCCAGGTCTGTCTTTGTGGGCCTATATCATAGTTTAGATGATTGCTAAGTAAGTTTTATTAATGTGAAAAACTTTGTTAGGTTAGCAATATATTAATTGATCTTTGTATAAAGAACTTGATTTATGTTAATGTTTATCCAAAATGATACTCGAAATGTGACTTGATCAATATGATCAATAGATCCAATTGGTCAGGAGGGAGGTTGGAAAGTGGTTTGATTTAGTGATTTACTGGGATTTAGGGTATGTTAAACGTTACAATTTTAAGTAAAAAATGACCTTAATCAATATAGAGTCAATAGATCAATAGATTACAGGTGGTCAGGAGGGAGGTTGGATAGTGGTTTGATTTAGGGATTTACTGCCTTTAGGGTATGTAAAACGTAACAAAAATTTATAAAAAATAATTAATCTATCAATAGATCAATAGATCAGCAGATGGTCAGGAGGGAGGTTGGTAGTTTGTGTTTGATTTAGTGATTTACTGCTTTAGGGTATGTAAAAACGAAAATTTGTAAGTTATAAACATACAAGAATAAAGAAATTTTATTTATTTATATATTTATATTTATTTAATTTTTATTTTTTTAATATTTTTTTTTTCCTTTTCTGTATCGAGGATACATCATAATAAAGATGTATACCAAGTTTCGGTTGTTTTACGCCAATATTTCAGTTTTGGGGGTGCTGGTGATCCCCTTGGGATGGTGTAGGCTATTGTAACCCCATATTACGATTATGGGCTACCCGTAATGAAATATACGTCCAAGTTTCATCGTTTCTAGGTCATGATTTCAGATTTGAGGGCCGGTCCCCCAAAATTTGGTCCCATCGGTCATTTTAAACCCCGGATACATCTAAATCAACCTAAAAGGCTGTTATCAAGATTTAGTTGTTCCTAATGTCATATTTCCAGATTTTGGGGTGAGTACCATCGGGCAACCACAGTCATTTTACTCATGCTACATCTAAGATACACCTTAGAAGGTGTATACCGAGTTTCATCACTCTACGAAAATATTTCAGATTTGGGGCTGGTCCCCCAAATTTGGTCCAAATTCGTCATTTTACCCCTAAACATCTAAGATACAACTAAAAAGGCTGTATTTCAAAGTTTCAGCTTTCTCTACATCAATATTTAGATGTTTGGGGGCGGGATCCTTCTCGTGGGATCCTAGAACACACCTATAACGGTCTTAATAACATCAATATTCGAGAACTCTAACACCTCGATAACCCTATAATGACAAACCAACATTGTTGTTATACCGTCTGTTTAGTTAATCGTCACAGCAGTGGCTCCCAGCACAGGTGCCGGACCAACTCATCAGATTCACATATCAAGTATTTCTAGAAATTCAACTCTGAATTCCTCTCACCAAATTTCAGCCAATAACGAAAACATGTCGATTTTTTAAGGGGGGTGGGGTCCCCATTCGGGGACCCACGGGACGTAAAACCTCGTCTACGACGAGGTTAACTCATCATCTAACCCCCCTCAAATTTAAAACCGATAACGATAACTCTAACTACTACTAGACACACACTATCTTGACTACTCACACTACTACTACTACTAACGACTACTTTACTACTAACTACTACTATATTACTGACTACTACTATACCTGAATAATAATAATAATAATAATATAAATAATAATAAAAAATAGATAAAATAACAATAAATTAATAATCAATAATAGATAATAATAATAAATCGAAAAAGAATAAAAAACTTCAGAAGGCTGAAGCCAGCGTCGGAAGTCCGGAGTCGGAGTCAGGAGTCGGGAGCGGGAGCCAGAGCCCGGAGCAGGAGCCGGGGAGCGGAGTCGGAAGCCGAGCAGGAGCCGAGTCGGAGTGCTAAAAAACGATGCCCTACTGCCTCAGGGATCGTTTCGACCGAATCAATTCTTCTCTTCGAGAATTGATTCTTTCGACGTAATAATAATAAAATATATATAATATAATAATATAATAAATAATATGATATATAATATATAATATATGT
>JABUQX010138696.1:5000-15000 GCA_015478945.1 Trachelipus rathkii
ATAATATCACGGATCTTCCAAGAACATTCTTAATATTCCTGCGGGATGTCCAAGGAACATTCTCAGGTAATACAACAGGCGGACATTTCAGGTTCATGTAACATTCTCAGAACATAATTGAAACATTTGAGTATGTGACAGGAACATTACTAATATTCCGCGAGGATGTTTTAAGAATATTCTCAGAATATATTATTGATATGTGGGTATTGTTGCCGGATGTACTAAGTTGTTTATTCCTTCAGAGTTATCTATGTTGAAACGCTTATTCATCTTATATACATTCTTCATATGTTTAAGTAAGTCTTAGAAAGTTTCCAGAATTTTCAACTGACTAAGTTTGAAGCATCACATAATTGGATGGTTAAAGACATCCTTCAATGAAACATACAAAGTAAGCTCTTATTTTATTCTATTTCACTGTACAAAAACGTTATCCTAAGTTCTATAAACCTTTAAATGGTTTACACTTAACAGCTCCAAGATTACATTTACGACTTCTACCTAGAAGATTTATTCAACCAACTTTCAAATCAAAAAGCCAAAGTAGACGGCCAGTACCGATCAGGGTACGTAACTTTACAATTATATATCATCACTCTTTTTCTAGAAATCGAGAGTACTAAATCATAAGTACTTTCTCATTCAGGTTTTTTGTTCTTTGTTTTTGTTTTGTGGTTTTACTTTTGGTTTTTGTTTACTTCTAATTTGCTTTTATAGGAACTTTGTATCTTTGTATTTGAATCATCCAAGAAGTAATGAATTATTCTATTTCCTGAACACATCAGTTGTCGGACTCAAGATATTATAATAAGTTGAGTGTGTAATTTTCAATTTATTTTGCAATTTATTTCCTTACACATAAATACACACTTGTTCAAAGTTGCTCGCCGTTATTTATTCGGACCATTTCTTAAACTGAACCAGTCTTACTATTAATATTTCTTCGTCATTTTTCGAAGATCAAGTCGACTTCAATACCAGTTATCATTCTTGTTTTTTTCTGGATTATACAACCTTTTTATATATATATTCAATTATTCTTTTTCATTGATAGTCATCGCGATCTCATATAAGAACATTATTGTGTAAAATTTCGACCTCTGGTAAATAAACATCTATAAGTTTTCTCCATTTCTTTTGTTCCTCATTTTTTTCATTTAAAGATCTACGGGGCTAATCCCTATGAAACCAGGATAATATAAGAGGCAAGAGATAATATTGGGTAGTGCAAATGACTAATAAAAGCGTAAGAGAAACGAAATGTTTACTACCAGGATATCCGAAGCAGATGATGATTGAAGTTCAACACGCATCAATATAAAGAAAAAAGACGGTAAGAAGATCCGCTTTTCTTAATCTTTAAAAATTACATTTAGTCATTTTTCGTGATTGGGGAAATTTATAAACATTTTTTTTATTATTGAGATTATTTGGCGTCAAATATCCCTCCTATTATTTATCCCTGGGATTTACCGTCTTTTACAATCATCCACTCCCTTTCTCCTTAATATATATATATAATATATATATATATATATATATATATATATATATATATAAATATTTATAAAAAGATATATATATATATATATATATATATATATATATATATATATATATATATATATATATATATATATATATCTTTTTTTATAGTATATATATATATATATATATATATATATATATATATATATATATATATATATATATATATATATATATATATATATATATATATATATATATATATATATATATATATATATAAGGTCATCGAGTAAAGACGCGGTAAAACCAGAAGGGAAGCGAAAAAGAGAAACATCAGAGGGAAGACTGGGGAAGAATGAGAAAGATCTTGGAGTGTTATTGAAAAGTACAAAGAAAATTTTGAGAAGGCAGCAACATTTGCTTTGAGAATTGTGTTTTCAGAAGAGAGTGTATTTAAGTTTCAAGTTCTGGTTTGAATAACTAGTAAAAAATATGTTTTAATGATTCGAAATTTCAAAATTTTTAAAATTTAATTAATTTTTAAGTAATATCGTTTAAAAATCTGAGATGGAGGAGCAACAATATTTTCGGCAACATTTCTTTTAATAATTTTGAATGAGATTTTAAAACAAACAAAATTTTTTTTGGAAACTTTATATTCTACGAATTGTGAACAGAGCCTTTTGGTGTGAAGCTGCAAATCTCAAAGTCATCGTTCGAGTCATATGAAGATTTCTCTTCGTCTGGTAGCAAGGGGCTGAAAACCCCCTTCTATCATAATTTCATTTTCATGAATGGTGTTGATAAGATTAAACCCTTATCAATCACCAACGCCACCCTGCACCTGTGCGGGATATGGTGATATGTTTGAATGAATAACATAAATAAAAAATATATATTATTATATTATATATTATTATATATATTATTATTATTATTATTATTACATATATTATTATTATTATTATTATTATTATATTATTCTTATAAAGTATATAAATATTATTATTATTATTATTATTATTATTATTATTATTATTATTATTATTATTATTATTATTATTATTATTATTATTATTATTATTATTATTATTATTATTATTATTATTATTATTATTATTATTATATTATTATTATTATTATTATTATTATATATTATTATATATATTATATATTATTATTATTATTATTATTATTATTACATATTATTATTATTATATATTATTATATATTATTATTAATATTATTATATCTATATATATTATTATTATATTATTATATATATATTATTATTATATTATTACATATTATTATGTTATTATTATTATTATTATATTATTAAGATATTATTATTATTACAGTTATTATTATTATTATTATATACATATGACATTATTATTATTATTACATATTATTATTATTATTATATATATTATTATATTATATTAATATATATATATTATATATATATTATTATTATTATTATTATTATTATTATTATAATATTGGTTATTATTATTATATTATTATATATATTATTATTATTATTATGAGTATATATATTTATTATATATTATTATTATTATTATTATATATATATAAGATATATATTATTATATTATTATTATTATTACATATATTATTATTATTATATATTATATTATTATTATTATTATTATATATTATTATATTATTATTATTATTATTATTATTATTATTATTATTATTATTATTATTATTATTATTATTATTATTATTATTATATTATATATTATTATATTATTACATATATCAAGATATTATTATACATACATATATTATATTATTATTACATATTATTATTATTTATATACATATTATATATATATATATATATATATATATATATATATATATATACAGTCTGCAGCCTCCCGCTACTTTCTTACGAAAAGATGAAGATCTCGGCATATTTCGAAACCATTATCTTTAAAACTAGTATATCCAAATTGAGTGTCATGTTCGTCAAATCGAACAATCTAGTAAGGGTCTATTTGTTTATTTGTGAAGGATAATTTTGACTGTGGGTTGAGATGCATTATGAAATTTAAAACTTAAGGTCTGATTGATGGTAAGATAGCGTCCAAAGATGAGACGGGACGGTATGACTCTAGTTTCACTGTCGAAAGTTTGTTCTATAGGGAATATATTGGGTAGACGTTCCTTGAGTATGGTGCTATTTGATATGACGATATAATTCATTTAGTTAACTAGACATGAATGTATTTGATATAGGAGTTATTTGGAGGTGGAAGAGGGATGCGTGTTGTATATAACGGAATAATATAATTATGGTGTTTTTTTTCTTTCTAGGTCTTGGAGGTTGTTGCAATGCTTGATGTAAAGGAAGACCTATTATAAAATTGAAAGCCTATCATGCAAAGATTGGTTTTTATATGGAGAATTTTTGTTTCTGTTATTCAGTGGTGGATGGGTATGTCGGGAAAGCAGTCAGCTCTTGTTCCGGGAGCTTTATTTTTTACAGTTTCTAGCTGACGAGTATTGGTTTGTGATGTTGTTGGTGTCCAGGCAAGTGATTAGGAGTTTAAGAAAGGGAGAAGGTGTTGTCTCGATACTTTTGAAAAGGTCTCTTTATGTTGACAAAAGTTTTTTGGAGTTAATGTTCTCAACGCATTTAATTTACGTGTGGTTATACATATAATAGTTGTTGATATGGGATACATATCATATGTGTACCAAAAGCCAAACCTAGGAAGGTGGGCTATTTATTGAGAGCAAGTGTTAGCTCGATAGGAAAACTGATTGTTTAATTATTGTTTCCCTTCTGTCTGAGATAAGTAATGTAACATAGTATTTTTTATGTAATGCAGTCATTCAATTTCTTGTTTACCATTGTTAGAGTTAGATTATATTTTGTTGTAGATCTCTACACAGGTATTTATAGAAAAATTTTAAACTGAGATTGTTATAGAAGGGAATATGTTAAGATTGTTATAGAAGGGAATATGTTAAGTGGTATGTCATGCAAAAAAAATATATATATTTTGGTGAAAGGATGAATAATTTTGGGATGTCATTATATTATTATTATATGCGAGAGGAGTTGTGTCCTTGGATGAATTCAGCTTTACGAACTGATATAAAATTTGCTATTAATTATTAGCTTTTGATTCTTATATGCGTGTTCAATATTTTTTCTATAAAAATGTGACGGGGACTGTATCAAATGCCTTGCTGATATCTATTGTTACTACGAAAGTACAAGAAAGGGGAGGAGTTTTGATAAAACCAGTAAGAATCTGTTATGTTAGAACCATTGAGAGAGTGATAGTAGAATGTTTTGCCTCATTGCATGTTCTGAATATGATAGGGAAATGAAGATGGTTTATTTAGGAATAATAGGAGGTATTAGTAAGAGAAGGACGGATACAATGTAAGTCAAGTAGAACGCAAAAAGATTTGAAAGTAGGCACAGGGTCTTTATGAAAAAGTTAGGTAGCTTAAAAATACATTGCAAACAGAAAGTAGTTGACAAAATAGATCAAGATGAACTTACAGTAAATATTAGTGAGTTTAGATTTGAATATTCACCTAATTTTAAGCTAAAAAATAGATTAAATGCAGACGCATCTTCTGAATATATTATGGAGGAGAAAGCAGATAAATAGTACCAACAACTAACTTCACTTCAAATAGGAAAAGATAAAGTGGTAAAATTGAATGCATCACAGGGTGAACTGTAGAGATATAAGGGATATTTAAGTTTATATAAAGTTTAGTATAATAGAATAATATAATATTATATATTTTTTTAGAAAGAATGACATCGAAGTGAAACTGAGTCGATAAAGAATTCTGAGGAAGGATTGAATGGCAGTTAGATAGTGGAAGATGTAAAAGTGATATAAAAAGAAAAACTGTCATTAAATAAAAAATTATGTTTGAGTAAATGAAGGCGAATGAAGAAGAATAATCAGTAATTATAGTTATTTTATTGTAAAAATTTGTAAACAAGTTAGCGTGATGAATAATGTAAATTAATAACAGAAGCTTATAATGAGTAAGGTGTTATTGATATTAAATATAGTAGTGTTGCTACTTGGGAAATAAAGATAACAAGACATATTACTAGAATGGAATCAAAAGTATATATAACGAAGTAAAATTGGTAGTAGTGTATAATTATTGTTTGTGAATTTAGTGTATTGTATTATTTTAATTTAATAGGCATAAGAAAAGAGGAGGCATAGCAGGATAGATGTGCTATGTCTTACTTAATGGATTTATATTCAATTATGTTGTGTAATGGGTAGTAATAATGATTATAAGAATTTATAAGTGGGTGTAGACATGGAATAAGGAATGTGGTATTAAGAATACAGGTAGTTGAGAGAGAGTAGTTAATTTACATTATAAAATTTATTATCCGACATTCATGTAACTCCACTACATTACAAAAAATTATACTAAAATATAATAAAAAAAAATAATAATAAAAAAAATAAATATAAATATTAAGACAGAAATAAAAAAGAGGTAGAAGCAAAATACTAGAAAGAACGTGAGAAACGCCAAAATATAAAAACATGATAAATAAAATAAAATAAACATAAAACAAATGATCAACTTAAAAAAGAAAAAAAATAAAAAAAACCCTAAAAATAAAAAAACGATAAAAAAAAACAAAAACCAAACAAAAAATAAACTAAAACAGAAATACCATAATGTTTTACTATAAAAATCTACTCTGAAAACAATAACATTAAAATAAAAAATAAATAAACCGAATACTACTACATCTCAACAGATACCCTCGAGTTAAAAAAAAATACAGAAATTGCGAGCAGAATGGAAGAATTGAGTGTAACGGATGCCCTACCTATTGTCATACAGTAGTAGATTTAGATTATAATTGGTCTTTTGAGTTGGGCGAATCTGAGAGAAGGGTTTAGATGCAGGATATTTGGTAGAAAGATAGACTTTGGCACGGGTGAAAAGTATAAAAAGAGAGATACTATAGAAATTTAGAAGGTAACGTAACGAATAGGAAGAAGTAAGGTTTAATTGTTGATGAGATAGCTTGACGCCACAATTATAAAGTAGACCACTCACTAAATGGAAAAGACCCCCTTATCGCTGATTACCGACACCACTGAGAACCAAGGTCACTGGGTATCACATAATATCTCGTAAGATCATTTGGAACCTGGAACTAAGGGAAAAGCCGATGCTGCACGAGTAGTAGTAAGACATAAAGTCAGCTTACGCATATGGCAGGAGGAAGAGTATATCAAGTATTGATAGGATTATGGTATTGCAAAAGTAAGAATAATAGTCTTCGGATAATTATGTCAGCATTAGCGAGGAAAAGCTCTTACCAACTAGCAAGAAGGTCTGTCTTCTCTGCACAATAATTGAATAATAATGTTGAAAATTATCTAATTACTCCAAAACAACACCATTATGATTATCGCATACATCCCCGTAATTAATGTCAATTGCAAAAATGATCTGACAAAGTAAAACATGGAGTACGGACCAACTGTCCATCAGTTCACTCATATCCCTCTTCAAAGAAAGACGAATAATGACCAACAAGGCATCCTACCTTTATTCCGAGTAACACGGAGGTAAAACGCTAAAGACCAGGAAAACCTCCTTAATTTGAGATAAAATGCATAGACCCAAAAGAACCTGTTCAATATCTATAATATATATATAATTAAACTAAAACATATATACAAATACATAAAAAAGATACATATAATACTCGAAAATACTTATACCTCCACAAAAACTTACCTCTATACACACCATATTTATTATATCTCAGTAGTATATATTAAATATAACTCTAACTATACCCACTATCAATATTCATATATATTATATATAAGGGTGCCGGCAGACTGCGTGAAAACTAAATCATTTTACTCCATCACTGCCTTAGAATCATAAATATTTGATTTTACAGACTCCCTACCACCATCTCATCGATGCCACTTAAGCAAAAAATGTTGCAATCACCACGCCTATTCGACCTCCATCGTAAAAAAAATCTCATAAATCAGACTAAAAAATCCCCAGCCACAGTCACCAATATCAAGCAATTACGCCCTCCTGCCATCCATGTTAGTAGCTTACAGGTTCTACCAACGTAAACACATTATTTTTTGTACCTTAAACATTTTTTTTTTTAGCGTGCTTTATCTGAGAATACCAACAAAAATCTAAAACCAATTTTCAATGAAATACTAATTCTAATCAATACAATAGGACTAACACGCTGACGTAAAAACGAATAACAGAAACTACAAAGCAGCTATATATAAGACAAAACAATATATATATCGTTATATACTTTAGTAATATACGTAAATTATTAATAATAAGCAAAATAATATATTTTATAATTTATTAAAATTATAAAAAAAAAAAAATTAGCTTTATGAATAAAAACAAATCTAATATTTCTAATATTGCTATTCAGTTTCTAATCAAATAATAACAAGAAAAATACATCAAATTATATATAATTTAATAATAATTTATTAGCAATTACAACTGAATATATAAATTGAAATAAAAACAGGAATTTCTGAACAAAATTAAAAAAGACTGGATTTTAACATAATTTTAAAGGATATATATTATACTAAATAAAACAAAAAATATTTATATGTCAAGTCATATTTATATAAAAACTGGTTCTAATATTTCAAATATTAAGCTATTGTAATTTTATATACTAATTACTACTAAATAAACTATAACTAATATTTCAAACGAAAAAAATAAAAAAGTATAGAAAGCGGGGTAGGGTAAAAGAAACAAGCTCCATTAGTAGAGCAAAAGATTATTATAACTACTTTAAGAGAACCTGCTATAAATAATGTGAGAACGGTTAACTTAGTACCCCAATATGGTTCTTGAAAACGATTACCTAGACTTCTTATTTTTATTTGATAAGAGAAAATAAAATTCTTTCAATGTTTCAAAAGTTTAGATCTGTCATCAAAACGCGTTCAAAAAACTATAAAAAATCATTGAAGCGCACTACTATATATTCACCTATACTATTGAAGTAGAAAATCATATGTGGTCATAATGTCAAGAAAGCGCTTATACTCAGTTTGTCTACCTAAGGATAAGGAAAATGAGAGAACAGAATAAAATATGATGTCCATCCAAGTTAAATATGAAAAACTTTTTGTGAATGCTTCCACTGGAAAACTCAGAATCTAATGTATTATAAATTTAAGAAACAATTTGCAGACTATTTATGTCGCCCCCGCATCAGGCCTCACCACTTGGACCAACATTTGCTGACTTCTATATGTCCAATCTGAAAAACAAAATCCTTCGTAAACAAACAACTTTAACCCCTTTGACCGATTCAAGCGGTCTAAATGAAAATGATTTCGAGACACCCACACACCTCCCCTAATCCAATTCATAGGAACATAGCATCATATACATCCGTTTATCACAATTAAGAAATGTCACGTAAGACTCTAGTCTTCATGCTACTAACACCACATATTCACATAAACGACACACCTTACACGGTTATATTATCAATGTCTCTACCATCTGTTTTTTCCAGACAATATACACGATCAAATGTTAAGCTCCTCTGGATACCGGCTCAATACTCATCAAAGCGACACAAATGACACTGATATCATCCGGAATCCGTCCAAAATAGTAACTAATGGAACTCAACCTCTTACACCACGCACCCAATATCCTTATTAACCAAACGAATACCTGAATCATCCAGTAAAATTTTAAGTCCTTAAACCAAGAAGACACAACCTATGTCTCAACAACTGAACTATACCATTGCATTGACCCAATATATAGCTCGCACTACTAATACAAAATTACTCACATCTCAAACTGCTATAGACCTCATTATACACCACCCATACAATAATTCAGCATGTGCCAATAATTTAATATAACTAAACACACACCCACTTCACAAAACTTAATCACTATAACCCAGAAACCTAGTCTACAAAATATCCTTACAAGACAACTTCCGATAAATCTTCACTCTCCTAACTTAAACTCCACTCGCACTATTCTGTCAATACAATGGAAGAGAACGTGCCCTCGTATATTATTGAAATATCTCAACCTTCAACAAACTAAAGCAACACACCCCACACCATCCGAACTCAATCCATAAACTATAAAAGACTACTACAGCTATACAGCTAATTAAGTTATAAGCATGTGATACTTTATCTGTTTTATCACCATACGAGAGAAATGTCCTATTGAAGCCAGCACCAACCCAGATCCCACAACCCACCCGCCTCTGAAATGTACAAAATTGTAACCACCGTACTTCGACCCTGAAACTTCCGACATGTACGTCGACAATCCCCTACAAATTAGATAAATAAATACACGATACAGATATCCGATATTGTTGGACAGCAGATGCATATATCCACATACTCTAAGAAATCCCCGAATACATCAATTATAGAAA
>JABUQX010138696.1:17500-25463 GCA_015478945.1 Trachelipus rathkii
TAAGCTTTTGCGTGCGAATAATTTTTTCCTCATCTATCCTTTGGTTTTTGTATTTTTATTTGTCTTTTTGTTATATGTGTGTGCGTGTATGATAGCAGATTTGCCACAAGCGCGAGCTTCCTATATTGACTTACCAACATTATGTGGCTGCACTCTAATCTGCATCCGTGGAATACCAACTCTCTAACTCTAACCCTAATTTTTTGCTTTGTCTGAGACCAGAATGGCTTAAATTCATCTATAACTCGTTTTAATATATAACTATAACTTATTTTATAAATTTCGTCTGTAGGAGTGGAGTAAATGGCTGCCTATGGTAACCACATAAAGACTCCTATAACACGTTCGAGATCTTCGAATTCCTTACATCGATGTTTGTGGCATATAAAAATCTTTCTTCTTCTACTACAATATTTGTGGCTTCTGCTACTGTTGTCATAACAGAAAGATTTCCATGCTTTTTTAATTCCCTCTCCTACTTCTCAAGAACTGTCATACATCTTTCCGACATCCAAGATAACTTAGAGGTCTCTAATTTAGGGGATTTCAATGTACAACAAACTGGATGGATGGGTTCCTCTCATACTGATTAAGGCTTTACAGCCGAATCATTCAGTATTCTCAATATCTGGAGCAATATTAAAGAACCGCACCACATTCTGGATTGTCCCAACCAATATTTGAACACACTTGACCTATGTTTCACACTAGTTCTTCTGCATCTATAAAAAGTATAAATACACGCACCTTCGCTCTATGGTAATCCAACACAACTTTATAATCTCTTAATTTTAATAACTTTCTCTCCAACAGCTTCATCCCCTATGCGGTTTTTTCCGGCACTTTGATGGGCCGATTGGGGGGCTTGCATTGCTTCTCGCTAAACTCCCTTAAATGGAGTTATTTCTTTGACTCTGAAGACGCGCTGGGAGCTCTGCAATAAAGTGGGAGCTGTAATAGTTGATGGGATGAGCAGGTTCATTCTTCTTCGACTAAATCTTTTCCTCAAAATCCATGGTTAGATTGTGTTGTTCTCTGGCATTTCAGGCTAGAGACAGACAGTGAGTATCGAATGTGGAAAATTCTTGTTCTCTATCACTTTGCTAATTTCATTCAGTTACTAGAAATCGTTGTCAGGGGTACTCTCGACGAGCAAAGCGGACTTTCATTATACGAAAGCGGCGCTGACTTCCTTCTCTCCTACTAGACAAATTTCTGGCCTCTCTGCCAAAACATTGTAACAACTTTCTGTGAATTATCCTTTTCTCCTCTTATCCCGCTCTGAGTGGTTCTGTTGCTAATACTCCAAACTGAAAAGGCCAATTCTTTGCGCTCCATATTTTCCTCTAAACTACCTGGACGATTCTCTGTATATGTCCTCTTTCGCTCCTCCTTCTCCTCTCATGTCCTATGCTTGCCAGTGTACATCGATCGTGTGCATCGGGCTTCACTGATCTACGAATGTTCAGGAGACGCGGGTGGTCCGGATGGCATTCTCCCCGAGTTTTGAAGGATGTGGTGCTTAATGCTGACCCACCCTCATTCAACTTCCTCTATGGCTCCTACTAGCAATTTCCCTCAGTGTTTGAAAGCGCGCATATGTAACTATCGATAGGAGCCGCTCTGACGCTTCTAACAACTATCGCCCTTTTAGTCTAACATTGTATTCTTATCAACAGATTTTGAAACCCTTCTCCAATTCTCATATCTTCAGACCATCTGGAATTCATTCCTTCTTTCCGATCGCCAGTCCGGCTTTCTGCGCTCGGGTTACTGGCGATATACTTTCTATATTTACCAGATTTATGGTTTTCCGCCTATAGGAACTACTGGGGAGACTTGCGTGGTGTTCGCTTGACATATACAACAGCATTTGCTGGACAAGGCACGCGTCAACTGCTCCAAGCCTCCTTACCTCTGGGTTTCTTCTTTCTTTGCTACATTATGTCTAGAATTCTTCAAATTGCTCAATTGGCTGTTGATGGTGCGACTTCTTTTTCTTTTTCTGTCAAAAGTGGATCTTCTCAGGGGTTCCTGTATTTATCTCCTACTTATTCTGCTTTTTCATTATGATCTTCTCACCTGCACATCTAACTCTTCACTCATATGACGATGATCGACCTTATAAATCTTCCAATCATTTTAATTCTGTCCCTTTTAACTTTCTAGAATTGCTCTCGTCTTAATCTTTCGATTCTATTCTCTGATCTGGATAGATTTCAGGGTGGGGTCGTCTCATCCAACCTTGTGAAATTTAGTTCTTAAAAACCCAACTTCAACAAATCTCCCTCTTCGTAAGAACCTAATTTTATCCTCTTTACGACGGTTCTCTATCTCTCCTATTGAACAATATAAACATCTTGGCCTTACAACATAACAAAAAAAATGTCTTAGAAACTCACATCACAAGGTTGCTAGGGTGGCCTCGAAGGAACTGGGGAATTCTTGCTTTAAGACTGCGACATTTTTTTCTCTTCTCGTTAATCCAGCTATACAGGGTTCATCCGTGCTTTTGTGGAGTCTGCACTCATATCTGGAGATGGCATCTGGTTTCCGGCTTTTTGGATGGTGTAGAGGTCAGAGGCCAAAAGGCTATAACTAACCTGTACTTTCTGTTCACTTGAACTCAGTCTTTGGGGCGCGATGTTGGTGTTTTAATATTTCTTTATAGGTTTACAGTACGGGCATGCTTGAGGGAATCCACTTGCGTCACCACCTTTACAACGCCTCGACAAAAGGGTGTGTGTCGGCACTGGTTTTTGTTGATATTAGTTAACTCAGTAAATTCGTTGCGGTGGCTTGTTCTTTCTGCCACCTCTGTTCTATGGAATCACTTGTATTTTACTCAATTTAATCTCTCACTTAAAGCCTGTGTCTGTGCTCATATGAGTGGTGGTTACCTGTAAAAATAAAATAAATCAAGGTTTAATAAGGAATTCATTAAGTAGGCTGAACCCCACAGATGCGACTCTCTGAGGTGAAACACTTCTAGATGCATTTAATAACATGGAGGGTTGCTCGCGTGACAAAAAAAAAAAAAAAAAGATTCACAGAGTGGAAGCCTTATCAGCACCCCCTGGCAACAGCACTGATAGTGACGATTGGTGGCTTTTCAGCAATAGACCTACTAAAGATGAAGAGGTTTGGATATATGTTAGACTTTGATAAAGTTCATGGTCGAAATGCTTGACTCTCATCCCACTTCAAAGAGGAAATCATTCCAAGGACCCATGAAAAAACTGAAGAGACAGTCAACAAGGAGGCAAAGATAATTCAAATTTTGCAATCTGTGAAGAGGAGATGAGGTTCTACGAAAATGGAGATGCTGCTTAGAAGAGAATCCTTTCATTTGGTGCGATGAAAATGGGCCAGGTTTCATTTTATAGTGCTTGAAGAAATAATATAACCACCTCATCAGTCAGAGGAGCGTATTTTTAGTGTAGGTGGGATGTATAACACACCCAAAAGGACAAGGCTTCTCCAGATACTAGGTAAACTTAAATGTCTTTGCCATCCAATTTGGAGAATTTTTTGAATTTTGAAGGTATTGATGATATCCTAATTTTTCTTAAAGGAGTTTATTATTATTATGTCATGTTGAGTAATAGCTTTTTTTTATTTTGTCTTTTCAGATGATTTATTGAGGTCTCTTTCATTATTTTATTATTCTTTATATTATTACAAGTTAAGATCTTCTTGTAAATTGTAATTCATGTTAAAATTAAAGCAAATAGTATTTAGAGTGTAAAGGCTTGGTGGAGGAAAATGAAATGGAATATTTTTTGAATAACAACAAACAAAAAGTTATTTAATATTATGTTTGCATTTTTATTCCTTAAAGATACTTTTAATTTATAATAACATATACTTGGGCACAACCAAATATGAATAAATGACAAGTATTGGTTGTACAGTGAATGCAATCCTGAGTTGCTAGCAGTACACAAATGCTCTATCATTTTACTGTGTATTTATTTATTAATTAAAGTTCGGTATCAGTATCAGCACCTAAAAAATAGAGTATCTGGTATCGGCTCTTTCTGGTATCGTTACAATCTAATATATAGTATATATAATATATACGTATATATATATATATATATATATAATATATTAAAATATTATTAGTTATATTATATCTTATATATAATCCTATGTGTGGGGGAGAAAGATTGCCCATCATCATGTCCTGCGTGTTGTGAGGCGACTTAAGGGACGGTGTAAGTTGGGTTGGTGCCATTACCAATCTCTTGTAGGAATCGCTAATGCAGGCGCATCGAAGAGGCGTGATCAGCCGTAAACGGCCTTCTAATATTCGGCGAAATGTATAGAATCGTATGGGTACATGTAATGCAGCGGAATAATTTGAGGGAGAGGGTGATGGATGATATTTACGAAAGGGCAATTTGGTTTGCGTCGCTGTGAACTGAAACAAAGGATGAAAGGAAACTGTGAAAATGAGTGGTTGTGGTGTGAAATGTGTATGTGTGTGTGGAAAGAATTGAGAGGGGGAGAGAAGTAGTTGCAATTTTGATGAGTGATTTGTGGTAACGAGCTATGGTAGACTTTGTGAGTGTGTGAGTACTAGAATCTAATGGTTAAATTAAGTTTCGAAAAGGTTAAGGTATGTGTGTTGTGTGACGTATGGTCCATCTTTGGGAAACGTTGAAGAGTATGATTTTTTTGGGTAATCTGAATGATAGTTTTAGATGGGGTGAGTAGGCGCTTCAGATTGATAGTTTTGGGGGCCTGAATGGTTGGTAGGTGATCAAACAAAGGGATGGTATAGCAGTGGTTTTTTGGGGAAGTCGGGAGAAATGAAGAATGGTAGGAAGGTGATCTGATTTCTGTGAGGAGAGAGGTATGCTGTGTAAGTAATACTTTCTTTAAACACAAGAGTATCCATAGTATACAGAGTTGGTGTAGGTAGACATATGGTGTAGGAAGTGCAATGAAGTGCTGATCAGATTTTTGTTGTGAGATGATGTAGAAGGAAGTGTTGGAATGTCAACATTGAGGGGTTTAGGAATGCGATTATCGGATCACATATTATGTTTGTCTCTATGTAAAATTAAGTTAGTGGGGGGCTTGTATGGAGAGGAAGGTGATACGGAGGGAAGTGGGTAAAATTAAGAGTGAGAAGTTAAGTGAACAAGGTATAAGGATAAGTATGTAAGGCGCTCAGCAAGTAAATCAGTTGTAATGTGAAAGTTTGACTGAACAATCAGGGAGCAAATGAGGAACAATTGTTAGGTGTAAAGATGTAGTGGGATGTGCTAAGTGGAAGTAAAATTTCACGTGATGTGGTGGAATGAAGAGGTGATGCAAGGGTTAAAAGTAAAAAAAGAAGCGTGGTTGAATGTACTAAAGCCAATGATGAAGTTTTTCAAAAGAAAAGATGCTGGAATTATATAGTAGGGGAACAGAATAATGAAAAAGAATGTATACATAGGAAGAAAACAAGAGTAATGAACAGTTTTGGAAGGAGGATAAGACTTACAAGAAATAGGAAGCTCTTCTGGAAGAAGCGCGAAAAGGTTACGAATGAGAATAAGGAGAATCTGCTTCGATTAAGAATAGGAGATGGGGTGCTTTTTTGTAACTGATGATTGGGGGGAGGATATTGGTGAGGGAGTGTGGAAGAAATTTGAAAATCTGCATATATTAACAGTAAATGAACGAGGTGATAGGTGAAATGTGTGTGGTTTGATGGTGCACAAGAAGGAATAAGGTATTTATTGGGGATAAGGTTATTAGCAAGGAGGAGGTAATGGGTAGAGTGAGGAAGTTGAATGGTAAATCTGCGGGTATAGATTGAAATTACTGGTGAAATGATCAAGAAACGGAGGCGAGATGTGATCTGATTGGATTTGGAAGTATAAAGCGTTTATGGAAGGGTATAGTTTCAAGGGATTGGAGGAGAGCAGGATATACCCTTATATAGGGTAAGGGAGATATAGGGGAATGTAGAATCTATAGGGGAATTTAGTTTATTGAGTGTTTGTAGGGAAGATATATGCTGGTATTTGGTCGAAAGAGTGCGTCGGGTGATGAAGGACTGATTGGTGAATGACAAGGTGCGTTTAGTTGTGGTAGAGGGTGTGTGGGTGGATAACATCTTTACATTGAAACAATGAGGGAGAAGAATAATCGTATTTAGGTTTTATTGGATTTTTGCAACAGGCCATATGTAAGATTAATGGGAGCTCATGGAGGTGTTAGTGATATATGGTGTTGGTGGTTGGTTGGCTTCTGTCTGAATGGAATACAAAGTATGTATGACGATAGTGGAACGCGTGTAAGAATAAATGGTGTCAAACGTGATTGGTTTAGTATTAAGAAGCGGTGGTGAGGTCAGGGTTGTGTTATGGTCTCTTGTTTTCAAATTTGTATATAGATGGGGTTATGAAAGAATTAGAGGTGGGGGTGGCAGGATTTGGTGTTAGAAGAATGATGGAGATGAGTTGAGGGTGCCTACCTTCCTCATAGCATGTCAGATGATTTGGTTTTGATGGCGAATCTGAAGAGAGTTTGAGAGGATTAGGTAGAGAGATTTGGCAATGTGGTGTAAGGAGGGGTTTGAAAGTAAACATTAAAAGAGTAAGGTTATGGTTGTGAGTGAGGATAGTCCTCGGTGTGAAGTTATGTTAGATGGTGAGCAGCTGGAACAAGTGTCTGAGTTTTAATTATTTAGTGGTATACATCTGTTTGGATGAGACAGGGAAAGGATGATGGCAGAGTGTAGTAGGAAAGTTGTGAATAGGCAGAGGAGGTTGCTGGTGCAATTAAAATTTTTTGGTGAATGTGGAAGGACTAAGTTTTGAGTGCGGCTGGGTAGGGTCTTCATGAGCGTATGTTGTTAAACGGTGTTATTGTATAGTAGTCAGAACTATGGTGCTTGAGAATAAGTTATAAGATTTCTAAAGTTGCAACTTGTGTCAGATGGGACAATCTTAGGGGTCTGCTAGGTGTGAAAAGAATTGATAAAATTGAGGATGAACGTAATCAGAGAGTTGTGTGGTGTGAGGATGGGCGTAAATGAGAGAATAAATGAAAGTATGGTTAGCGATGGTTTGGTTCATGTGGAAACGGAATGAGTGTTAAAGTCGGTAATTTAAACGGGTGTATTTAGGTGAGTGTGTTGGGAATTCACGACGGCCTGGGAGACGGAGAAAGACAAGTGTGATTGAGTCAGAGGTTGAACGATGTCTGAAGGCGAGGAAATGTGAGTTGGCAAGAAGCGAGATAAAGGTCGCATAATAGGAGAGAATGGCGGTTTTTTGTATGGGGGCATGGTTGTGGCCCCAACCTGGGCCAACGGATGAACCCTTACTCGAGATGTCATAGTGAGGGGTCCATCGCGGTCACATGAAGCTCTAGGCGTGGATTTTCTGTCTGTGAGAGTTTCACTAATTCACTAAAAGGTACAAAGGGGTGGTAAGGCTGGGCTTTTGTATTATTTTTGTCATACTTCTTTTCTATATGCTTTTTCTTTTTCCGATTCCATGACACGACCTTACCCGCCCCAGTCTTTCTGGCGGCAAAGAGGAATAATATATAATTACGTATTATATATATAGTATAATATATACTCTTATATATTATATATTTAATATCTATCTATATATATATATATATATTATATGTATGTATTATTAATATTATATATATATATTATATATATATTATATTGCTGATCATATTATTATATATATCTTATATATATATATTATATTATATATAATATATTATATATTATTATATATTTATATATATTTATATATATATTATTATATATATATATATATTATTACCAATATAATATATAAATATATATTATATATATATTAATTATATAATATTTTAATTATAATATATTATTTATATAATACTTATTATATATATATATATCTATATTATATATTATATTATATATATTATAGTATTATATTATATAATATAT
>JABUQX010138697.1:2500-12783 GCA_015478945.1 Trachelipus rathkii
AATTTGGAGTCAGATACTTATAAAATTGAAAAAAAAACTTTCTCGTTATTTAAGTGCTTAAAATAGTGATATGTGGATAAATTAAATAAATTATTTGAGTCAAATTAATAACGTGAAGAAATTAAGTTTCTTATTAACCTCATTTGAAAATAAGAAAAGAAAGTCGTTATTATGCATCGGATAGTAAAGAAAAACGTTGCTTAATTTCGAAAAATTCTGAGAGTTTTCAAACCGAAGCTCTTGAATTAGGCTAAACAACAACGCCTAAACAAAGTGAACTCAAGTTTCAGTCAGTAACACAAGACTATGAAATGGTAAATGTACGAAGAAGCTGATCTCTTATGGATCAGGACTAAGAAGTCACAAAAAGAGGGAAGGAAAAAACTCCATCTCCCAAAGAATATATATATGATGCGCAGGCCATCTGTATTCAATAAACCGGTTGGAAATCACGTCACAATCTTTCGCGCCAAAAGAAAAAACGCGGCGTCATGATACCGACTCACCATTAAAAACATACAGTCAACTAACATCAAGGTCAGTTACCAACCTTTGACCTATGATGTTATAAAATTGGCTAAGTGCCACAACAACAATTTTCAAATTAAATCATATAGAAGATAACCCACGAACGTGTTCGTTTGTTGGCCTCAATTTTGCCCACAAATTGGTCTCCCAATTACATTCCCCTTCAAAATAAACGCTTATCGTCTGTCTAGTTAGAAAACATAGAGAGTTACCTCCCCGCTTGAAAACACTCGGGATGTCTTCAAACAGGCATAAGAATCTGAATGAGTTGCAAGTGAATATCTCCATCGAGTCAAGGGGGTATTGGGGAACAAAAGCTTCGATGTGTTGGTAGAACACAACCCCAAATTTGCCATAGACCTTTTCTTGGAGCAGATGCCCCAAAATGTGCAGATGTCAGTGTATTCTCTAGCTGAAGAAAATGACCTGCAGAGAATGGTTAAAGTCGCAGATGATCTTTATCAGAACTTTGTTCGAAAGGGAAGAAATTACCAACAACCAAACGAAGAACAGACTTGGAGCTCTGTAAATTCTGTGCGCAACAGAACAGACACAAGAGAAACAGACTCCGCCTACCCACCTCTCAGCGCGCGCAACCAAGAGCGCAAACATGAAGCTGACAACAGCGGTGAAGGTCAGATTGCCCGCCAGATGGCCGACCTCACCAAGACTGTGAACGAACTCGCGCACGCATTTCAACTGTTCGTTAAAGGCCAACCAGACACAGCTGAGAGAGGAAATAGGATACGCGAAAAAAGTAGGTCACGCTACTCAGGATCAGATGCCAATGGTTATAGTAAGGCATTTAATAACGCTGTAAATCAATTATGCTTCTATCATTCTCGCTATCTCTTCAAAGCCTACAAATGTGAGAGTATGAGTGTCCTATGTACCATTGATATATGTAATAACGAGAGAAAATGCTACATAATGTCAATCATGTCGGGAACTGCTAAGCGGCTGGAAATTTCTCAAATAGCAGCCCTAAAAGAATATCAAATAGAAAGTAGATTTCATGAATACCATCAAGTGATATTACCTCTTACAAACGTGATAAGTGCAATGAAAGAACTCAAAATAAAAGTGCTGTGAATTAAATTAAAATTTATCACTCATCTATTATTAACATTAAATATAATAGTGGCAAAAATACTATGCTAACTACTACTACTACTATACTACTATATACTACTATACTACTACTATTACTACTATATAATAATAATAATAATATAATAAATATATATAAAAAATAATATAATATAAATATAATAAAATATATAATAATAAATAATAATAATAATAATTATAATAATAATATACAATGAAAATAATATTATTATTAAAAAACATGAACAATAATGATCCTGAAATTGATCAAAATATAGACAACTACCAGCACTAACCAAATAGAAAATATAAATCCCCTTAAAATAACCATAAAATTGGAAAAAAATGACAATAAATAAAACTTTTTATCAATGAACCCTATTCAATTCACACAAATGTACAAGGAATAATTTCTTTAAAGAACTCTAAAAATTTAAATATGAAAAGTAGTAGTAGTCCACAAAATATATCAACAAATAATAATGTTATATTAGATAATACTGATGTCAATAAAGGTCTCAAAACAAATGTCAAAAATTTTGGTAATGGTACAAATAATTTTTATTACTACTGTCAGTCCCTTGCATGTGGGATACGTTTTTTTGAATCAAATTTATTAAATGGGGAGGGGGGTGTTATAGACATACAAGTGATAAATGGAAGCAATGAAGCAATTCCTGTCAGACCCAACTGAATTTAAGTGCTGATGATCGAGCGTGCTAAGCAGGAAGATAGTTAACGGCCGCTGTTGAGGGAGACAAAAGGGTTTCCAAATTGGCATTTGACCTTGTAGTTATGAGAACTCAAATAAGAGTCGATTTATTGGTAGATTGTTGGTTCTGTATAAATATCTTATCGTTGCAATGCTAATGACATCAAAAGCGCCGGTAGGATACCTGCTTGCAGCTAACAACTCAAAAATTGCAGTCTATGGTATTAAAGATATTGAAATCGATCTGGATTGGGGCGTAGTATAGGGATACTTTTCATATAGCTGAAATGTAAGTAACAAACAATTCTAGGATTATCTTTTTAAATTTTTGAGATGGGCATAATTTTTAAAGAGGCTTTACTGATAGATCCGAACACAAATAATACCTTAAAATTGAGTAGGATAGAAATTTCAATGTTAATAATGCGCATGCTTCTTCCTCCTCAAATCTCTCTCTCTTTCTCCTCCTCTCATTCATAATATGCTTCTAAGTTCTAAAATTTAATGATATAATTATTGAAATATTCCTGAGTTATTTGTAACCCTATCCCGAAAACACTCATATAAAATTAAAACAGAAAACGGTGAATGACAATCTTTGAACAATATAAAATAAAATAGAGAATGGAAGCACAGCATTAATAGCCTGAAAGGCCAAATAATTACTGACGAAGAAGCCGGCTTTTATCCAGAAAAGTATTGATAGAATTAGCTAAAACGCTTACCCTTACAAAGCAACCATTAGGGACCCAATCTCCCTTAGCAAGGAGGGTCTCAACTTTTATGCTCAACAAAAGCAGAATTGACAACCTAGTAGCAAGGAGTCCTGCGCCGCAAGAGATTCCCTGGTCCTTTCCATGAGTGTTCGGAGAAAAGCGAAAAGATCGGTCAGAATAATTTTCCGATTTAGAGCGTTGAACAAAGAGCTGAAGATAGCGAATCTATGGACTCCGACTGCAGGATGCAAGTAATCAAACTGCAGGGGAAGCCGTCCTGTAACAAAACTTGACGTAACCAGGATTCTACTCAGTGGCCATTGGACCGCGACTTCACAAAAGTACTTTGAATCCATCACTTCAAAACGTCGGTTCTTTTCACTACAGGAGCCTCCAATGGGGTACGTCTCTTCCCCCTTTATATTTCAAGCTTACATTGATACATTGACACAGTCATACAAGGCCTCCCAAATACTCAGGCCTATATGAATGACATTTTGATTCACACGAGACAGAGGAGAGCACAAAATCCTCCTGGAGAAGGTGCTGAAGAGGTTAAAATACCTACATAATACATTAAAATCCAAGCAAAATGCAAAGTTGCGAAAAAGAAGTATTGATTATTAGGATATACTGGTAAACGAAAAGGTATTAACCTAATCATGAAACAATTGGGACATTTAGACCACCCCAAAGCCAGGACATTTAGTTAGAAGTTTTCTGGGCAGGGGTAAAGCTTTTACCACAGAGCTTCGCTTATTCGCTGAAATAAACAGCACCTAAATAGTTTTTTTTAAAAGGTAAACTATTCATCCGCGCGTCTGTTGGAAATCAATAGCAGATAAAGCTTCGAAAATATTTAAGGTGTTGAAATGCTTTCTGTGCTTGCTATCCAGCACTCCTCTACTTACAAAAATTAATCAATACAACCACAATGTCTCTGACGCAGAGTTATATTATCAACTACTGCGAAGCGACCAACGATTGGAATTTTATAGTTCAGTTCTCGTTCCTACCAGAAAGAAATATGAGAGGCAAATCGATGTTAGTCTGCTAACGAAGTTTTCAGAAGTAGGTATATCTCCTCACAATAAAGAATATTAATATAGAAACAAATGCAGAGAGCTTATAACAAATAATAAAAGGACAAATGATGACAAAAACTTTAATGTTCGAGAAATCCGAAGTTTAAAATTTGGATAGCGTTACCAAGTTTCTTTTTTTTCCAAAATTTTTAAAATAACGAAAAAAAAAAAAAAGACAAATCGCTGGAAGAATATTTGTTATATAATTCGATAATGTTTTGATCAAAAAATGATGAAGAACTGAAGTTCCTGAGAAGTACCGAAGCTGAAATCAAATCTTCTTCATTAAGATGCTTGTGATTGGTTCTCCCATCAACGCACTGGCCAATCAGAGGAATGCCCAAAACTCCACGTTGGAGTTAAACATTCGAATTTTACAACCGCGTATAAATATGAAAAAATTTTCGCCCAACACTCAAGACTCAGGTATGTCAGGCAATAAAACAACACACACGTGCCCACGGTCGGCATTCCGGAAAGGATAAAGGTAGACCTTTAAAATAACAAAGGTAACAAAAGAAATCCGAGTATATTTTCTCATGAGAAAAAGACGATTTAAGCCCAAAGGGGTTTGAGAATGAAGAGAGAATACAAATGGGATAAAGAGGAATTACTTAAAATAACGGAAAACTTCACACCAAAAGAAGTTAGATGAAATAATGATATTTTACTGAAAAATACTCGAATAAACTTAATTCAGCGCTGTAATGAAGCTCATCTAGAATTAATAAAGCGCTTCAGGAAAGAAGTTAATTACGCTGAAATTAGTAAAGACCAATTAGAAGATGAATACATAAATTTTGAAGCCCAGAAAAAGCAAACTAGTCCTAAAGAAACAACATTTTGATAATTTCATTTTTAGCCTATGTTTTCTTAAAGAATTGAAAACCTTTTTCAGATTTTCCAGATGAGTTTTGAAGCATTTTCCTAAGATGAGGACATCATCCAAGAATACTCTACAAGCATCAACTAAGAGGTGAGAGAGAGCTAACTCACTTGTAAGAAGTTGTCCTCAATGTCAGATAGGAAAAACAGGACGCAGCATAAACCCTATTTACGGAAAGTACAAAGAAGTTTCCTACAAATTTCAGGCTTTAAACGCGGACATTTTAAAATTACCTGTCTGCCGAGGATATAAGTACCTATTAACTTTCATCGACCGGTACTCTCATTATGTGTGGGCTTTCCCTTTGAAAGACATCACCAAGGAGACTGTCGTTAAAACCATGATTAACCAGCTAATTCAGCATTGTGGAGTTCCCAGCAACCTCATCACAGACAAAGGAGGAAATTTTACATCACATTTATTTGAAAGTGTGTGTAAACTATTAGGAATACTGCATACAACGACCGCTAGCTATTCACCTTTTAGTAACAGCAAGGCAGAAGTAACCCATAAGATGATTCTAACCAGTTTAAGAACCATGCTAGCTGAACCAGGCATGGAGAGTCAAGGGTGGTTAGACGTTTTACCATTCGTCTTGTTCGCACTCCGGCTCGCTCCTATCTCAGAATCGGGCATCTGTCCCAGGTAAATTGGATGTACGGGCAAGTATAAACTTCCTGACGGCTTGCTAGAACCCTCTGTTCAGACTGGACAAAATCCCTATGATAATTATATTGAAAAACTGGCGGGACTCATGGCCAAACCGCTATCCCAGAGGACTAACTTACGAAACAGAAGTGTGTTCGTTCCCCGAAACTTAAAAGATGCAAAATATCTACTGGTAAAGAGTCAACAGTACAACATTGGTAAACTCTCACCAAGATTCCACGGACCTTATAAAGTCGTCAAAATAACAAACAGTAATGCTCATATCATAAAGGGAGACAAGGTAGTAGTTGAAAATCTAAGAAATGTCAAAATTTTCTACAACCTCGTTCCTGACCCTCCAAACCGCAAGAAAAACGCGGAATAAAAGAAGTAGAGAAAAGAAAGGAGGAGCTGAGGTGAATAACTCTTGAGGAAAATAAGAGTAAAAGACGTAACTATGGTAATTAGTACGAGTACAAAATCATTTGTAAAGGGTATTAAATATTCATATTGTAAGTTCTTTATCCTTCCCCGAGTAGTATTTCACCTGTTCTTCCACTTTCCTCCACTTTGCATTTCATGTATCCAATCGAAGGAGGGTGAGAAGTATCTCTGTGAAGTCGGAACTAGGGGCCTCACCCCTATTTCCGAAACAGAGATCCTTTTTGCACTCGAGGCCACCAATTATAAGGTGAAATTAGATAGCGGAATCCTTGTGAGACAATAGCATGCATTGTCTTAGGGTGTATGCAACTCTGTAAGAGGCTATTGCAAGTCTCATGCATATCACTTTAAATCAATGGTGGTCTGCTTCATACTTACATAATGTACATTGTTTAAGACGCAATTGTTTGGCGCCTCTTTCCTTCCCAAAGGAAAGCAGTGCCAAACAAGGGTTATGATTGGTGCTTGGGTCCTGAAGGGACGCCACCAAATCACACTCGAGAGTATTGTGGACAGCCTCATAGCGTGAGGATGCCCTAAGAAAGTTGTAAGATCAAACCAAACGCCGGAAGGCTATTTTAGGATAGGAAATTAGTGCCATATCTTATTTGTTAGTCTGTGTATTTTATTCTAGTGCTAACGTTGATCTGTGCCCATTAATTACTTATCTATTTGTTTGATGAAAACTCATATTTGTCATATAATCTCACTCTCCTAATAATAAGGCCATAACGTTGAAAGTAACTATTAATTAATTCCCCAATTAATGAATGCAAGTTCATGTATATATAAACCAAGAAGAGCTCTCTCTCTCTCTCTCTCTCTCTCTCTCTCTCTCTCTCTCTCTCTCTCTCTCTCTCTCTCTCTCTCTCTCTCTCTCTCTCTCTCTCTCTCTCTTCAAACGCTGTGTATACGAAACGTGTTTTAAAATGATGATTCTTTTGATTTTCCCAGTTTATATATATATATTATTATATATATATTATTATATAATATATATATATATTATATTATATATATATATATATATATATATATATATATTATATTATATATAAGTATTATAATAGTATATATATCGAGATAATGAGGTCATTAATTAATTAAACATAGAATTAAATCACTCACCTCTCGGGTACAATAATTAATATGATGGATGGTGTATAAAAAATAGTTTATGTTATTTTCTTTATTAATATTCTTTTCTTGTTATGGTTTGATCACAGATCATATTAGATAATTTTTATTGTTGTATAATAATTAAGGACTTTGTCATTGACAATTCAAGCACATTTTCGTGAGCACTTGACTCCAAATATTTTATACATTTCATTTTCGAACAGTTTGCAGAGTGGGGCATATATTAGAATGCCATGTTCTCTACTAGGTTTCTTTTACCATTCTCTATAATTTTTATATCTGAATATTTCACTTATGATCAATACTACGTATCAAATATGACACTTACAAGAGATCTTGATATAGGAACATTAATTATATAATAACACCTTCAATTTTACTACAAAAATAATATATTTAACGTGCCAGGGCCAGGCCCTGGATCACGTCTTAAGGCACGGATGTCGTTGGCCTAACTCCTTTCCCTTCCTCGGTCGCATATAGAACCGGGTAGGAGAAAGACGTTCTACTGGCCATTTCAATTTGAAATAACATAAAAAAGAATAAAAATAGTTATGTGTGATCTTATATGTACGCAATTTTACCGTACATAATAAATACACATAATTTTCAGAGATGCTTTGTTTGTACTCTACCATAATCGCTTTTGCCTCAAACTTGAGTTATAGCTTTGTTATACAGTAATGTTTATCTACCGCTTATCTTATAGTACTTGGAAATAGTACACCTTGGTGAATCCGAACAGCAAGAATAACCCAGCCTTCAATTATTAATAAATACAATTTTTTATTAAATTTTAAAGTCGAAGTAATATTGTGTAGAATGTTTGTAATTATTATGCTAAACTTATGCAACTTTTTTTTAGTAACCAAAAGCCTCTTGTCTCATACTTACCAACTAGTGATGACGTCATAGGTCTTTTTGAGAGTGCAGATATTAGCTCCTCCCACACACAGAGTACTTCTAACGAAAATGTATATATTTTTTTATCAATTTAAAATGTTAAAGTGCCTTCATAGCAATTCGATCAATATATTAGACCTAGCCGCCCTATAATACCATAGAATAATTTAATGCGAATAGACTGCCTTAATGACATATAAAATAGAATTAATATATCTAGCTATTTATTATAATACATTACAATATTCATTACATTTTTAGTCAGAGGAACCTTTCTAATATAAATTTTACTTAATAAATAAATAAATACTTTTTTATAGGGAGATCTCCTCTGTAAATATACCCATAGACTAAGGTCTCACACAAATACCACGTTACAATTTCTTCCCTGTAAAAAGGAAATTTTTATTATCAAGTTTCACGGAAGGCCTTTTTCGGTACCTGTATTACAAGCAAATAAATACGTTTCCATCTCAAATCCCTTCATTGTGGGGGAATAGGCAGCAGAATGAAAGGGGGTTCCTCCATTCTCGTTCGCTATGAATAAGTTCCTCTCTGACTAACTGTTTAGGAAAATACGAGAGTTTTCCTTTACATGCGTATCTATAAATTTTCCTATGTCAAAAAACAAATCCATTCCCTTTTATCCTCTATAACATTATTATGCCGCAGTGTATAATATATTTTAATTACTTTTAATAAAACCAAATAATTATAAGATTAAATATGTACTTTAAAAAATACTTTCGTTGATGAAAATAGACCATATGTGAGAGTAGAAAAACTTCGCTGGTGTCACTAAGATGGGTTGAGAGCTTTAAAAGATAGGTGCTTTCGAGCTTTGGAGTATTTTATTTTCTTCCCAATTTTTATTTTTTTCAGTTTCATATTTTAGAGAAAGCTTTTTCTTGAGTGCTTTTGGAGGAACTCAATGGTGGGGAGTTCTTCTTCTCTCGACCCATCCCCCATTTCGCATCTCAAGGCTTCCTTGTTGTTGTAGACCTTCGTTGGAGGATTTTTTTTTTTTTGAAAAGGCGGGGTGATTTCGTTTATGAAAGGACTATTTTTTTTACTGGATAACGACTTTTTTATTTTCTTTTATAACAAGAAACTTTCTTCACGCTATCACTTACGTTTTTTGTATTATCAATATTGACCCTCAAGACTTACTTTTAAAAACTTCACTTGGGTAGTCATTATCGAACACTTTCATTATCACCGAGTTTTATTATTATTATTATTATTATGATTATTATTATTATTATTATTATTATTATTATTATTATTATTATTATTATTATTATTATTATTATTATTATTATTATTATTATTATTATTATTATTATTATTATTATTATTATTATTATTATTATTATTATTATTATTATTATTATTATTATTATTATTTTTATTTTTATTTTTATTATTATTATTATTATTATTATTATTATTATTATTATTATTATTATTATTATTATTTTGTACATATTATTATTATTATTATTATTATTATTATTATTATTATTATTATTATTATTATTATTATTGGCCCTTATTATCAGAAAGGTTGATATTTAAAAGTCACGATTATGTGGTTGAACCACATATATGTACAGCGAGTAGATGAGGTCATTAATTAATTAAACATAGAATTAAATCACTCACCTCTCGGGTACAATAATTAATATGATGGAAGGTGTATAAAAAATAGTTGATGTTATTTTCTTTATTAATATTCTTTTCTTGTTATGGTTTGATCACAGATCATATTAGATAATTTTTATTGTTGTATAATAATTAAGGACTTTGTCATTGACAATTCAAGCACATTTTCGTGAGCACTTGACTCCAAATATTTTATACATTTCATTTTCGAACAGTTTGCAGAGTGGGGCATATATTAGAATGCCATGTTCTCTACTAGGTCTCTTTTACCATTCTCTATAATTTTTATATCTGAATATTTCACTTATGATCAATACTACGTATCAAATATGACACTTACAAGAGATCTTGATATAGGAACATTAATTATATAATAACACCTTTAATTTTAATATAAAAATAATATGGCACACGTCTTAACAGCTCTGTTGTTGTTGGCAGTACTG
>JABUQX010138698.1:0-5000 GCA_015478945.1 Trachelipus rathkii
AAAAAAAAGAAGATAGAGAGCGCGAAAACCTAAATCGATTAATAGGAAAGTATACTCGCCACGTAGACCTGAACACCAAAAGCCGTACTGGCGATCGGAAAGAACAAGAATGAATATTCCAGATGCGTCTAAGAAGTAGAGTAAAGGATTCAAAATCTTAGATACTAATAAACAAAGTGGGAGCTATAGGGGCGATAGTTAGAAGGTCAGAGCGGCTTCCTTTTATTTTTCGGATATGGTTGGAACATGTGCGTGCTTTCCAACACTGGAGGAGAGGGAAAGTGTTAGTTTAGAGACATAGAGAATATAGTTGAACGGGGGCGGGGTGTAGCACGTAAGCAAACATTCCCTCAAAACTCGGTTTTTTTTCCAACCCTGTGTTAACCATTACTAAACGGGATAATAACCGAGTAAAGATAAAAACATTTTGAGGCCATTGAGCAGGAGCGTTTAGGAAAGTTGGAAAAAAAAATAAGTTTATCTCTTATAACGAATCTAATACAATTTAAAATCTGATAAGCAATATTTTATATAAAACTCGTAAACTTAAGGTAGACGGTTACGGAATGTAGGGGAAACTTTTAAACTGTTAAATTAATTTTCCCACAATGTAACTCGTTAATTAGTCCGTTAAATTCTTTTGAAATTAACGAAACGTTAAAAAAGTTAACTGAAAAAAATTAACGATTAAAAACGGATTAACTCTTTTTAACGCGTTAATGCCCACACTTTGTATATATATATAATATATATTAATATTATATAATTATAATTATATAGTATATATATATATATATATTATATATATATTATATATATATATATATATAATATATATATATAAAATATATATATAATATACTATAATATATATATTATATATATAATAATATATATATTATATTATATATAAATATAATTATATATAAAAATATGAAGTAAAGTTTTTCTATATATATATATTATATATAGTATATATATATATATATATATATATATATATATATATATAATATATATATATATATATAATACTTATAATATTCACAAATTATGTAATTTATAAGCATGTATTTGTTTTTATTATACCAAATACTGATTTTTTTAAATTAATTTTAGCACATTAAACTTTTAAACTTAGGGTTTTTAGCCTTTGATGAATTTTATCCCGACTGTTTTTTTTTAATATTTTTTTCCTTTTCTTTTCGTTTTTTTTTTGGGGGGGGGGGTTGCGAATTTTTTAGTAGGGTAAACTGGGAGGGTTGTAAGTTTGAGTTTTTATTTTTTTTAATTTATTTAATACAAATCTGATTTTTTAATTAATTTTAGCACATTAAACTTTTTTTTAACTTATATTAGCGTTTGATGAATTTTATCCCGTTTTTTCCTTTTGTTTTCTTTTGGGGTTTCTTGTTTGGTGTGTATCTGTGTGTGGTCTTCATTTCAGATGGAAAACTTTTGCATAGATGGGCGGGCTTTCCAAATTGCCTTCACCAACATCTTTTGATAGAACTCTAACTTTGCATCCGTGGAATACACCATCCTACTCTAAACTCTATCCTATGATCTTTTGCTCTTGTCTGAGACTCAGATGGCCTAGAATCATCTCTAACTCGTTTAACGTATCAAACTATAACTTATTTCATAATTTCCGTCTAAAAAGTGGAGTATGTGCCTATGTTAACATTAACACTCCAGTAACACGTCTCGTGAATCTCGAATCTAACTTAGATGTGTTGTGGCTTAAAATCTTTCTCTTTTCTACTAATAATCTTGTGCTCTGCTACTGTTCTCCTAATAGAAAAGATTTTCACTCTTTCTTTTTGAATATCTTACTAGTTCTCACGAGACTGTTATATCTTCTTCATCCAAATACCTGAGGTCCTCTATCTGGGATTCAAGGTACACAACACTCGAATGGTGGAATCCTCTCAACTGATTTAGGTGGGGAGGAGGCCGAATCATTCAGCATTCTTAACGATCTGCAGCAACTAATTAAAGAACCAAAACATATTCGAGATCGTCCTAACCACCTTTGGAAAACCACTTCACCTATGTTGCATCACTAATCCTTCTCTCTATAAATACAACACCTTCGCTCCTATTGGTAAATCAGACCCACAACCATATATCTCTTAATTTTAATACTTTCTCTCCACAGCTCCATCCTGCCCTGTGCGTTCCTTTCTGGCACACTTTGATCGGGCCGATTGGGGCTTTGCGACATGCTCTTCGCTAACTTAACATTGGAATATGCTTTGTCCTCTGGTGAGCGCTTCGGCTTCTGCCCGACAAGGTGGGAGCTGTAATTCGTTGATGGGATGAGCAGGTTTTTATTCCTTCTTCGATAAATCTTTTCTCTGCCTCATAATCCATGGTCTCGATTGTAATTGCCTCTCTGGCCAATTCAGGCTAGATGACAATGCGTATCGGGGGTGGAAAATTTCTTGTTCTCTCACTCTCGCTAATTTTCATCAGCTAGAAATCGTTGCCAGGATACTCTTCGACGAAGCAAAGCGGACTTTTCCATCAAACGAAAGTGCGCTACCTCCTTGGTTCTCCTACTGATGAAAAGCTTTCTGGCCTCTTGCCAAAAAATCTCTAACAAACTTCTGTTAATCTACCTTTCCTCCTCTTATTCGATCTGGATGGTTCTGTTGCTGAACTCTCTCAACTGACAGGCCAATCTCTCGGCCCCATTTTCAATCTAACTCAGACCCTGGACGATTCTGGCATTCCCTCTCCTCCTCCTTCTCTCTCAGGTGTCCTATGTTGCCTGAAAAGAAAAAATTTTTAAAAACATTTTGGAAAAATTTCCGGGGGGTTTGGGGGGGGGGGGGCCCCCCCCCCCCTTTTTCCCTTGGGGAGGAAAAAAAAAAAAAAGTTTCCCTAATGAACGTTAGAAGGCGGGTGGCCCGGATGGCTTTCCTCTCCAAAAGTTTTGAGGGAGTGTGCTTCCGTGCTGGACGCCCCTCTCGTTTCGACCTATATTTAATCTAAATGCCTCAATACTAGCCACTTTTCCCTCAGTGTTTGGAAGCGGCAGTTGTCCAATCCTTTCCGAAAAAGGAAGCCGCTCTGACAATTCTAACTATCGCCCTATAGCTTCTAACCTGTATTCTATCTAAAGATCTTTGAAAGCCCTTCTCAACTCTCATTTCTTAGGCCATTGGAATCTCATTCCCTTCTTCCGATCGCCAGTACGGCTTCGGCGCTCGAGTCTACTGGTGATATACTTTCCTATCTAACAAAAGTTTTATGGTTTTCCACCCTCAGGAATTATGGGGGGGACTCTTGCGTGGTGGCGCTTGAAATAATCCAAAGCTTTGAACACGGGTAAAGTGGCACGCGTACACTGCTCTCCAAAGCTCCCCTCCTTTTGAATATTCTCTTTCTCTATGCTTATCATGTCTAGCTTCTTTCAAATATCTCGATATCGGCTGTTGTTGATGGGTCACATTCTTCCTCCTTCTCTGTCGATAATGGTGTTACTCAGGGTTCTGCCATATCTCTCATTTATTCTTGCTTTTCATTAATGATCTTCTCGTCTGCACATCAACTCTATCCACCTCATATGCCATTGACTCGACCCTTCATTCTCACTCATTTCAATTCTGCTCTTCTTTTACTTTCTAGAATTGGCCTCTCGTCTTATCTTCCGACTCCATTTTCTCCTGATGCTGGATAGAATTTCCGGGTGGGGGTCGTCTCAACCTTGTAAATTTAATTCTTTAAAAAACCCAACTTCTAAAATCTCCCTCTCTAAGACCCTTCTACACTTCCTATCTCTTTCGAACGGTTCTCTCGTCTTCCTGTTGTACAATATAAACATCCTTGGCCTTAACAATAAACAAATAAAATGTCTTGGAAACCTCAAACCAATCACAATGGTTGCTAGGCGGCCTCACAAGAACTGGGAGTTCTGTTTAGACTGCGTGACTTTTTTTTCCTCTTCACAGTTACTTCAGTTATACAAGGGTCTCATCCGCCTTGTATAGAGTAACTGCTCTCATAATCTGGGAGGGCTCAAGGTTTTCACCCGGCTTTTGATAGGGTCGAGTCAAAGGCTAAAAGAATTATAAACTGTCCTGTACTTTCCTAGTTCACTTGACCCTGCTACTTTGCGGCGGCGATGTTGGTGCTTAAATCTCTTTTCTTATAGGTACCAGTAGCGGCACGTTGTCGAGGGAGCTTTCCACTCGCGTGCCGCCCCCTTTAAGACGCCCTGGGCCCAAAAAAGCCCCACAAGGGTGCTGTGTGGAAACATGAGTTTTTTGTTGATTGTTAGCACACTCCAGACAGTTTCGCTGCGGTGCCTCCTTCTTTCCTGCCAATCTTCTGTGAATTCTCTTTCATCTCACTGTGTTTCCCTCTCATTAATTCTCCCTCACTATTAAAGCCGCGTCCTAGTGCCTCATCTCCCGCCGCTAAATTTGCGTTTGTTGATATTTCTGTTCGTAGTGTACCACCCCCCTCCTTGAATAGCGGCTTTTGCCCGTGGACGCGGTGGTATAACTGTAAAAAACACAAAAAAAAAAAAAAATATAGTAAATATTCATTTGCCCCTTAATGTTCTTTTTTGCTGCCAAAAAAGTTTCTATATATATATATATATATATATATAAATATTAATATATATATATATATATATATATATATATATATATATATATATATATATATATATATATATATATATATATATATATATAATAAAATATAAAGTCTGTTGCAAAATATAAATTAATTTATACTTTAGAAACTTCTACCGCAATGTAATTTTCAATTAATGTTTATCCAAACTGCAGTTAATATAAAAGTTTGAAAGTTTGCTGCAAGTTTGAGCATGTAATTCTAAGCTAAAGTTAATCAAGCATGCAACAAGGGTGCATGCTGTCTTGGATATATATATATATATATATATATATAATAACATTCAAGTAAGAATGATTTATTAATATATAATTATTTAAAATATGAAATGATAATTGATAGGTATG
>JABUQX010138700.1:5000-16166 GCA_015478945.1 Trachelipus rathkii
ATGTTGCTGAGCATGGGTGACAGGGAAAAACCCATGCTCAGGCCTTGTGTTTGTTTATAAAAGTGTTGATCAAATTGAAAGTAGTTATGTTGTAGGGTGAGAAAGATGAGTTGTTGCAGGATAGAAAATGGGTATGGAAGAGTTATGTTATAATCAGTTATGTATTTAGTTAGAAGTTCAAAGAGGTGTGGGACAGGGACTGACGTGAAAAGGGAGATGACGTCATAACTGACGAAGGTGTGGGTTTTTGTGTTGATAGAGGAAGTTTTGTTTATAAAGTCTTCTGTGTTTTTGAGATGGGAGTTGGAAATGTTACCTAGTAGGGGTTTGAGTTCTTTGGAAAGCTATTGGGATAGTTTGTATGTATTACTATTAATGCTGGAAATGATCGGTCGTAATGAAATGTTGCGTTTGTGTGTTTTAAGTATTCCGTAGAATTGGGGTATGTTGGTCATGTAAGCTCTGAGTTGTTTATAAAGTTGAGGGTGGTTTTTTAATATGGTATTGAGTGTGGAGTTGAAAGAGGTTTGGGATGTGGTGTGAGGATTTCTTATGAGTTTTTCGTAGGTGTGGGTGTTTAGTAATGTGTTGCATTTAATGAGATAGTCTTCTTTGTTCATAATTACAATATTGTTACCTTTATCTGCCCTGGAGATTACTAGGTTTATATTGTTTTCTCAATTTGTCCAGTGCGGTGTAAAACTTCGAAGGGAATTGCGGAGCGGTGTCGTTAGCAACTGCGGTGTATAGTATACCCGTGAGGATGTCGATGTTGCAATCCGGGTCTCTTTCTCGCTTCTTCCATAAATCCAGGTCTTGTAGGAATCTAGGCCATGGGTCTCTGTTTTTTAAGGCAATAGTCACACCAAATCCCAATAGGTCGGATTTATCCGAAGTAAGTATGCAATTGGGGAGGTTGGTAAATGTTTTTTGGTTTTAGTATCCCTGCCATACACTCTGTGCGTAAATTAGGTTAAATTTATTTTCTAATTTTATTGCCTTACTATATGTTGTTTCTTCTTTTGCTTTATGTGCATCGTCCATCATCTCCAGATATTCTTCAGCTGCCTAAGGATAGGTAGTAAAACCACTGGCTTTGAAAAAGGTGATATAGTCGGGTGCATTTTTTGAAAGTTAACTTTATGTCCTGCTCTATTGTTTTAATTTTTTCTTTAATATTTGTCGATAGATGTAGAGGAAAGGTTCCTGGGTATTAAATTTCAAGGATGTTGGTTTCATGGTTCTAGGTATTACCAAGTTTTTTTGACAGCATTTAATAAATAATAGTTGTTGTTTTTTGACACTAGTTGCTATCAAAGTGTTTTTAAACCTGTCATAAATGTTACGAAGTTGCAGGTTCATGGCAACTTTTATCGGGTTCCAATATTATCACTGTGAATTTAAGCTATTGATCGCTTATATTTATTTACTTCGGTAGAAGACCCTTTGTTGTTATATGGTTATATATGACAGGGACACTTCATTAAAATACTTTAGTAATTTAAAAACATTAAAATTTTATTAATAGAAGCTTTCGCTATGATGAACGGCCTTTTTCAAGTATAGATAATGAATAATGATTTATTGATTTTTTTCTATTTGTAAATTCATCTTATTGTAGGTTGGTCTTTCAGTAAGCTTTTGTAGTAGGGTAACATCTGCATTCAACTTTCTCAGTCCCCCTGGTCTCTATCACTTCATCTCGTTTAAAAATTACTCCAAGTGATTGATGCCCATTTGGTGGCTGTAAATCATTAAATCCTATAACCAAACCAGAATCGCAACAAGTTCTTTTTCAAGATTTCCATGTTTGTCTCATCCAAGGTCAGAGCTTCTCTTCGAAAATGAAGACGCGCAATTTTGGCCAATATGGATCAAAATATTCACGTATGGACTTAATCTCACCAATGTCAAAGTTCCACGATTCCTCGTCAAGTGACATTCTTATACAAACTTGTGTACGATATCTCTAATATTTTAAATATCAAGTGTATTTTCTTGCATTCAAATGTTTGTATATTTCCTTATGTCTAACAGACATAATCAAATATGGTAAGTATTTGAATGTGCCTTTCATTGTATAATATTTTTAATTTTGTTTACATACCATTTTATATTTTGTAATTTCTTACATTCATATATTTGTATGTATGTATAGATCTTCGGATGTAACCAGATATGATTGCATGTGAATGTACTTTTCACTGTATGTATATATTTTCTTTATTATTACTTCATTGAAATGTTTTGCATGCTTTTGAGCATTTTCGAATGCCCCCAAATATGCATACATTTGAATGATGATTAGCTTTTATATCTTATATAACTATTATAACATACTTTCTCACTCCGTGTTTAGATTGGAAAGTAATGTAGTACTCTCAATTATAACTATTCGCAAAAATTTTAATTTTGTATTTATGTTCAAACTTATTCTAAAATTTGCGTAAGGAAAATCTTAGCATAAGTTCAAACGAAATTATATATAAACCCGCCCTATTGAGATACTCAATCAGTCAGAAAAATCAAAAATAAGACTCACTTGAGGATGCTCTCTTCCGAGCTCCTCCAAACATCAAATTATAAGAAAACGCAGCATTCGGCAAGGGAGGCAAATTCAAGGAAAGGTCGTGACTGCTCATTCAACTTGCCAAAAAAAAGAGTATATCAACAAGACGGGCAACTTTTATTATTTGTGTGAATAAGCAGAATCGAATTGGTTTGTGTAGAGCCGCGGAGGTATGTATAACTAGATTTTGAGAAACAGAACCCAATCATAACTTTAATAGGGCGCTAAGTTTAGTCACTGGAATACGGAAGCGTCCCACCATCGCCACTTAGGCGCATGGGTTTGTTGCGTCCTACTATCACAACAGTCTGATAGTAATATATGATATGTAGACGTATATATAAATATATATATACTTATATTTATTATATAATATACATAATATTATATCTATATATATATAATATATATATATATATGTATGTATGTATGTATGTATAATTATATATGTGAAATATACATGAAATGGATTGTCGGGATATTAAATTGTTTAACGAAGGTTTCCTCTTTATATATATATATATTATATATATATATATATAATATAATTATTTATAATTATAATATATAGATATATATATTAAATATATCATATATATATATATAAATATAGTATATATATATATATATTATATTGTATAATATATTTATATATATATATATATAACATATATAGTTATATAGTATATATATATATATATTATATAACTATATATATATATAATCAGATATAGTTGTAGTATACATATACTATTAATGGTATAGTATATATAGATTACATATTGATAATATATTTAAATATATATATGATAGTATATTATAATATGTTAGTGTAGGTATGTATAAGATATATTATGTATAGTATGTATAGTATATATATATTATATATATATATTACTGACATAAAAAATCCAACGTCAATTGAGGGTAGGTGCATATTGTCCTTCAAGGTAATGCATCTGCGGGTACATGACGCAATCATAAAGGTTAGAGAGTTCAATGTTAGAGGAATCCCATTCTGACCTTCCCAGGTTCGAAAGGATTATCTGCTCGCTCGCGCATATAATAGTATATATTATATATATATAGTATGATAGAGTTATACTTAGATATTATATAGTATATATATAATATATATATATTAATATAGTATTATAAGCGAAGATATATATATATAGATATTATATATATATATATATTTATATATAATATATATAGTAAGAATATATATATATATACTATATTATATATATACTATAAGATATATATAATATAGTAATATATATATATATATACTATAATAAATATTTATATATATATTATAGTAGTATATATATATATACGTATATAATATAGGGGTTAGCAGTAGTATTAAGCACGGAGCAGGATATATAGTTATATATATAATAGTCATATATATTTAATATAGATATAGTATATATATTATATATAAATATTTATATATATACTTTATATTATATATATATTATATAATGGGCTGCGGACGTATCAGTATTAGTATAGTATTAGAGGTAGGGTAATTAGCTATGTTATAGTCGTATGAGGGTATATTATATACTTTATATACTATATATTATTGACGTAGTTATAAGTATATATAGTATATATATATAGGAATTGTATTATTATTACTACTTTATATATATATATAGTATATATAGTATATATAATAATAATAGTAGATAGATGTACGGTTTATAATAGTGAATGTATATAATTAGCTTAGTTATATTATATATTATATATATAGTATAATATATATAGTCTGTGTATAATATATATTATATATAGTATAATATAATATGTTATAGTAGTATATATATATAATTAGCTATACTATAGATCATATATATATATAGTAGTATTCTACCGTCCGGACTTATATATATTGTAATATATATTATATATATAATATAAATATATAGTATATATATATATATACTTCTATACTCGTATATATATATTATTTATAATATATGATAGCTGAGTATATAGGTAGATTAGATATAAAGTGTAATACTATCATGATTAACATAGCATTATATATAGGATTATACTAATAGGTATAGTAGGCTGATATAATGATATTTATATATTATATTTATTATATATAGTACGGATATATTAAGTATATACTTACTATATTATATAGTAGTGCATATTATGATATACACAGTGGTTGTAGTATTTTAGTATGATGATACGATGATATATGATACTATTATAGTAGATATTATGATTGTCAAGGCGCCGGGTTTACGGGGGGAAGCACAGGAGGCGGGCCTCCTACTAAAAAAAATAAAAGCAACTACTGTAATAAAATGTAATCAATTTACATATTTATTACTATTTAAAATATATGTTTAAAGATAATTATCAAAAACGCTAATTTTAGCATTAAGAATCATTTATCCCTTGGCGAAATCTATTGTTTATAGGATGATTGACTGGAGGAATTGTTTGATTATGTGCCTCAAGAGAAAGCATAATTATAATGCGTTCAAAACACTGGTTGTATGGCAAACGTTAAAAGAAACCTACTTTGTATTTGTCAATTTAGAATTTTTCCACTAAGCCTACGCTCTCGAACACGTCATAAACATGACTCCTACGAAATTTTTTTCAAGTAGAGTTGCCCCTTTGCAATAAATATGGGAAACAAAAATAGAAGATCCAATTATTTTTTGTAAAAATTAAATTAAAAAAATTTATTTAATTATATATATTACGGTATATATAAGTAGTACTAATTACTATTACATAGTATAAGGATAGCGGAGATCTGTGTACTCCTATATATCTACAGTATACGAGGGGTAGTAAGTAGTACGAAGTAGTAATAAGTAGGTAGTATAGGGCAGAAGTCGTATATCTATTATAGTACTAGTATTTAGAACTATTGCTATAGTATATTTATTTATGTGAATTTGAGAGAGGAGAGTTATACTAAATTTACTATATGTTTGTTAATAATTTTAGTTGTAGATTTTGAATCTGTTTTTTTAGATTCAATGACCTTTTCTGGTGTAAACATAGCAATTTATCAAATTGGACGGAAAGGAGACAAAAATAATAGCGCTTAATTTCGATATATATAATAAAGAACCGAATAATCACTTATTTACCGCTAATTCTATGTTCATACAATTAATTAATAAATCCAATTAATCATTTAAATTAGTTACAACTTATTCAGAAGGAATCATAAACCAATTTCGCTAGCGAAAATGCAGGACACGGGGACTTGAGGCAAAGTTTCTTCTTTAACGGGAATTTCCACGGAGGCAAGGTCTAAAAATTATATTATAAACTCAGCTAAAAAGAAAAATGAGTCACCCATTAATATTCAGCCTCTAGTTCATTAATCATTCTTTATTTATTTATTTTTATTTATTTATTTTATTGTACTTATGATATATTATAACAAAATAATATAATTTATTAGAAATATTTTATTCCTCCATTCCAGCAGTTCTCTTTTAGCATATATTGTTTTTATGGTAGGCTTAGTTTTCGTTCTTCAAGATGTTGAACGTAGCCTTGAATACTATGATTAAATTAACTTGTATCCGAAATGTGCCACTAAGACAACGTAAAGTGTTTTAGTTTCGTTTTTTCCTGAATAAAATAGTGTTTATTAAATTCGTAGACAGGAAAAAAAAATATTAACGTCTTAAATGAAAATTAGAAATCAATCACGAGATTATGCTGTAGTTTTTTCTTTCGCGAAGAATTTCTTTGCCTCTTCGTGCATTTTCTGGAGACGACGACCCGTACCCATTGTTATTATAGCGAAAATAGGTTATTCAATGGCGCGCATTGACCTTACAACTTTGTTGTATAATTTTAGCATAATCTTGTCCTTATAGACTTTCAATATTAGAGCATAATACAGAGGTTGCAAAAAATATAGAAATGTTCTTAACCTGTAAAGTTCTTGAAGAATTCGTCGTTCCTTTCTATATATGAAAATTTATAACTGACGTGCAAGCAGCTAGTAGCACGAGTGCAGTTAGTTTTTGAATTTTTATCAATTTCTGATAGTATTAGTAATAATAGTTATATGTGGTGTGTATTTGTATATGTATTATTAATATTACTGTAATATGATATAGATCTTTTAGGAAACCTGAGTGAGCGTTAGTTATTAGCTATTACCAGGATAAGGAATCATAGCTAAGCTATACTTGTATATGTATAATAAATAGAGTATACATCCATAAGTAGTATGATATAGTCTACCTATATGGTTATGATTGCTGTATATATGTATACTATAGATTGGTGATGATAGCTTAGTATATGATTATGAACGTAAAGATAATATATATAGTATATATAATGACTAGTGATCTAAGTGATGGACGATTTATGAATGTCTGTATGTATGTATGGCGATACGATTAAGAGCAAATTTTTTGGCCGATGACGAATTTGGAACGAGAATGACGGAACTGGACGGATGACGGATGATGGTGAAAAAACTATTCAAAAAATTTTTCCTCTCTCTCCTTTTTCTCTCCTCTCTCTCCCTCTCTCTATCCTCTCTCTCTCTCTCTCTCTATATATATATATATATAGATTTGTCAGTTTTATATATATATGTAATTATATATATATAAACTATTTATATTTATATAGTGTAATAGGTATCTATATATGATATATAACCTATTATTAGAGTATATATAGATATTAGATATAGAAGGCTGTAGGACAGGAGGGTGCCGGAGGGGTTCAACCTCCCAATTTATTTTAGGCGATCCAAAGAGTTTTTGATTCTTAAGTCTCCTTAATATATTACCTGAATAATATAATTAAGTATATAATTAATAAATAAATAGTAATGAAATCAGATCTAAGTAATTAGTGTAGGAATAATTTAATGATAATAATATAAGTAATAATATATAATAATATAGAGAGTGATGATGATGATGATGATGATGATGATAAAATAATTATATAATATAGTTAATCATGAAAATGAAAAGTTTTATAAATGGAAATGAGGAGACTTGTTTGGATGGTCCGTAACGATTTTTCTTAAGGCAAGGATTGTCTGATTCCTCCATACATGGTATACAGAGATATCTTAGACCAGGGATTATGTAAGGTTTCCAGATTTGCAGATGATAGCAATTGGCTACCTCAATAAGGAATAATGATGGATTGTATAGATTTAAAAGGATAAGAGAGGAAGCTTGTAATCGTTGATAGAAGCTGTTCGTGGTGCATGAGCATGAGTTCATTCCTTCTTCGAGCTGAAAGTTTGTTGTCGCTTTCCTCACGTATTGTCCTTCTTAGAACTAAATCTTTCTTGTCTCAATAATCAATTCGGCTTCGATTCGTGGCTGCTCCTGGCCATTTCTTTCAGTGCTAGACGAAACAGCCTATCGCGGGGAGAAAATTCTCGTTCCCTATGACTCTCGCTAATTGGTACTCATTCAGCTAAAAAATACGTTGCAGGGGAGTATCTTTCGACGAGGCAAACCTGGCTTTTCTCAAAGGAAAGTGCGCTAACCTCCTTGGTACTCTTACTGATGCAAAAACATCTCCAGCAACTTCAGTAATCTGGCCTTTCCATCCTCTGTATATGGTCAAATCTGAATCATTGGTGTTGGAAATTCATCCACTGAAAGGCAAATCTCTTGGCACTCACTCAACTATATTCTCTAGTCTCATACTAGCACTTTCCCCTCCGTCAGTGTTGGAAGCTCTCACTGTCCATATTCCGAAAAAGGAAGCCGCTCTGATCCTTATAACTAATCGCCCTGATTAGAGGCACTGTCGCAGTTACTTTGTGTGTATCTAACGCTAAGATCTTCGTCGAAACCCTTCTCAACTCAACTTCTTAGATCATCCTGGAAACTCATGTCCGTCGCCAGTACGTCCGTCGTTGCACCGAGGATAGTCACTGGCGCATATGATCAATCCTATCTAACGATTTGATGGGTTTTCAGCTCTTAGGAAGGTACGGGAGACTTAGGTGTGTTGGCGCTTGAATATCCAAAACATTGACCGAGTATGGCACCGTCGATCAGCTGCTCTCCAAGCTCGCCTCCTTTTGGGTTTCCTTCCTCTCTTTGCTTACATTCATTCTTAGCTGTTCTATCTCAAATGGCGCTCAAAATATCGCCTGTGTTTTGGTGTGGATGGGGCGACTTCTTCTTTTCTTTTTCTGTCAATGTGGTGGTTCCTCAGGGTTCTGTCTTTACTTCCTACTTGTATTTCCTAGTTTTCATGTATGATCTTCGTCAAACCTGCACCTCTACACTCTATCAACGAGTTCGTGATCCGATGGACTCGACCTTCATTCTCTAAGCTCATATCGAATTCTACTCCCTACCTTTTACGCTCTCAGGAAGCTTGCGTCTCACGTCCTTATCTTTCCGATTTTTATTCTCGCTGAATGGATAGAATAACCTTTTGTGAATTCGAATTCTGTTAAAAAACGTCAACCTTTTAACAAATCCTTACTTCTACCAAAATACACCTTCTAACCTTTCCTTCTCTTTCGATGTGGGTATCCTAGTACGCGCTTCATCTCCCTGTATATTGACTAACTATAAACCATATCTTGTGTGCCATTAACGATGAGCAAAACAAGTATGTCATTGGATAACCTCAATTCACATATAGGTGTGCCTAGGGCGGCTGGGCTCAAAGAACCTCGGTGGAGATGTTCTGGTTTAGAATGTGAGACTTTCCTCCTTACTTCTCAGTTGCTCCAACGTTGCTCCGCTATACAAAGGTCTCATCGGCCCATGTATGGAGTAATCTTCTCATATCTGGGGGGGGGGGCTCCTGGTTGGTCACCGCTTCTGACAGTGTCGAGATCAACGGCAAAAAAGGCTATAAACTGTTTGTAACTTTCCAGTTCACTGACCTTTACTCTTCTGTGTGCGGCGCGATGGTGTTGGCCTTATCGTCTATCTATAGGGAGTTACCGCACGGGCAAGTGCTCGAGGAACTTATCAGCTCGCGTACCGACCACCTTTACGAGCGCCTATCGGTGCACAATATGGTGCTGGATGCTGCGCACGGAGGTAATTGTGTTGACATTATTAACTCCATGCTAGTTTGCTGTGGGTGCTTCCTTCTTCCCCCACTTCTGTTCTGTTGAGTTCTCTTCCATCTTCTGAATATCTTCCTACTGAATTTATCTCTCCACTCACTATTAAAGCCTGCGTCTGTGGCTCATTGCCGTAATTTGCCTTAGAGGGTGAACTATTTGCGAGAGTCCACTGACACACTCACTTGAATAGTGGTCTGCCGTGAGTGTGGTGACAACTGAACAAAAATCATTCGAATGGGCAGATATGTGGAAATGAACTGAATCTCCTAGTTCCCCCATCTCAAAAACATCATTCAGATGTATCCCAGAGAATCGTACTTCGTTTTCAACATTTACCTCAGATGGAAGATCATCACTTCGCAACCACACAATTTTCGAACCTTCTCTCAGAGCTAAGTTTAACTAAGTACTTCTATAGTTACTCACACGACACCAAAATCTCACCCAATAGCGTCTCTACGCGCTTACAATTCACTCATCGCACGAGATGCAAATGCCTGCCTATCCCCGTATCATAACTCCTTCCACAGCAACCACAAAGCACATTTCACACCACACCACTCCTTTCCACCGTTTCCTTCATCTTGTTTCAGTCACAGCCGAGGCCAAATCTAAATCGTGCCTTTCCTAAAGTACATCCATCACTCCTTCCCAGTGTCACAGTTATTCCTACTGAGATTTCAATGATAGTAGATACGATTCCGATAAGCATTTGCCGCGAAGGTATAGAAGGGCGCTTGACTGCGATCACGCCTTTTCCGTAGCATGCAGTTAAGCATTCCTGCAAGAAGATAAAGATGGTAGTGCAGCCAACCTAAACTACCACCGTCCTTATTCGCCCTTCTACGACCACGCGGGGACATACGATTGTGGGCAACTGATCTCTTCCTCGAATTTACACGTACGGGAGGTAATAAGGGGATTAGGGATGTTCCGTAAGTGTTGTCTAGAAGAAGGGTGTGGATATAAGGTACGTGTAAATGGACTTTAGTATGAAATTTAGTGCTGAAACATTGGTTTTAGAAGTTTTAATTAAAAAAATTTAACTAATTTTGAGACCAATATCTTGAGTCTGGCAGGAAGAATGGGTTATATATTGAGGAGAGATCGTAGGGAGATTCCGGTTGGTGAGATCTGTACCTCATTTCCATGCATTTTGAAGAAGCTTTTGAAAATCCATTATAAATGCAATTATAAATTGCACATTATAAATTTGCATATTATAGATGCAATTACAAAGGAAAACAGAGAAAACAAATGACCGACCCAAACTCTCATTTTCTGCTAGCTAATCCTTCCCCTCGAATCTAGTCGATTTCTCACTCATAGCAAGAAATAGGGAAAAATATTAAGAAATCTATTGTGATTTACGTTTTACTACAGGTGTTTTATATATTTATGTTTTTCAAAGGAGATAACCGGCAACTTAAATTTAATTTTAAAATCATTTCGTACATTAATATTAGGATCAAAATAAAATAAACGGTATGATTAACTT
>JABUQX010138701.1:0-30930 GCA_015478945.1 Trachelipus rathkii
ATTTGCAGTTATCCTAGAAAATCCTGAACACAGTACGAGAATGCACACCTAGGACATCATTTTCACTAGTGCTCATCTTCCTTCCAATAATAATCAGAGGATTTAACTGCATATTTTAAGCGATGTTTCAGCAACTAAGCTCACATCATCTTTCTAGAAAAGAAAAGAGGAAAAAAACTCCAATAGTAAAAGTTAATAATAGTAGTATATATATGCTCTATTAATATATATAATATATATTATTAGAGATATATATATATATAGTATATATATAATATATAGCCTAGAATATAGTGTAGTAATATATATATATATAATATAAATAATAACTATATATCTAACTAAAGTGGCGGCTACAATATATGAGGAAACATACGTTTCGGCTGCTCTTTGTATATTCATAGGAACCTTGTAAATAAAGACAAATTTTTACTTGACTGAAGGTGTGGTAGGGTATAGTGGGCAGATTTTTCATATGAGAACTGGGGTTCTGGAATTGAGGGACGAGATCTGGGTAATGGAAGAGCATTTTGCTTCCTTTACTCGTTGTCCATATCATTGTGTCATCATTCACGCACGCAGAAGTGACAGTCATAATCATGGGTGGAATTCGTTGGATCTCAGCCACATTCGGAATAGCCCAAACGGCATTGGCTTTTCTTGTTTCAATCTTAGCTATCCTTCTAGGGGTGTGCTTGGTTACCGAACTTCCACATATTAATGCACTGCCCATAACTTATTGTCTTAATCCTAATTAGGAACATACCAACGTAGAGCTGGACGCCTATCCATACTTGGTTCCAGTTCACCATACTTTGGTGGAGAATGGTGCTTAGGAACTGGAGGCATAATCATGACCACACACACACACATAGCAAAAGGAATCTGCCAACGTTTTACATATACGTTTAAAGTATTGACAAAATGTTTATTATATTGATTCGACAGTATTGAAATGAAGATTATAGAAAGATTTTAAGAGAAAAGTTAGTTCAATTATATCATCGCACTAGAATGTAGTTAAACAGGTATATATATGATAATATATGGGGTCTATCCATTTTATCCGTACGCGGCTGATTGGCGGCTTCGATATTGAGTTGTTTGAACAATGTTTATAGTTTTGCAGAGCGTTAATTTATCCGCCTGGACACGGTTGCAAGGGAACCGGACCAATTTGGACTTCTTGTGATAGATTACTCTGGTTGTATAAAGGGTGGAGTCGGGCACCAAAGATGCATTTATGGACGCAGGGTTGGAGAGCAAAAGTTTTTCGTATGATCAACTTAAGTATGAGGATGCAAAGCAGAATAATTAAGGTGAGTTCATCACGATTCCCTCCATATGGAGGGGAAGCTTGATCACGAATTTTCATAGAAGTTGATTTGTTAGGTCGGATACTGCTACTTATGAAAGGATACATTTAGCCTTTCATGTACTGTTATTTTGTGGGAAAATAGACACACTTCAACATGAAGAATAGGGCACCGCCCGAAAATTGCCTGTTAGAAATCGAAACAGAATTTCCATGTTCGAATGGTGATGATGTTGAAAGGATGGAGAGAGGAAGTATGAATTAAAGCGAGATACAGAATTTTGTGCGATAGATACAGTGAGCTAGAAGTTGGGTCTTCACCTTCAAATCTTAATGAAGTTTTCGTAAATATTTTAGATTAACAAAAAAATTTACAGGGTGGTCGCCAAAACATCAATTGTTTGCCGAAAATCGGCTAAACTTATGAACCATGTAATATCCTGCGATGGGTAAGTAGCTGAAAATCATAATTTTCACACAGTTTGATGAAGTGGCGTAGACTGAACCATATAGAGTGCTTTTCCTTCACCTGCCGAATTACTTCGAACTTTGGTATTCGTTTCTGTTTTAAGAAATACAGCCAGTGCAAAAATGCAAAAAGGAAGAGAACAGAAGATTATCTTTTAAGTTCTTCAAAGGCTGTAATATAATAGTTGTAGTTAAATAAGACTGCAATGAGGGTCGATAAATTTGAAAAGCTATTTCATTCCACTACATTACTCCCCCAAGTTTTCGAAAAAAATATAATTTTAAGGTTACATATGGCTTCCTAGAATCCGACTTTTCAAAGCGCTTTTAATCGAAAGTGCCAGCAGAAACTTCACGTCGCGAATACTAAAAGTTGATATACCTAATTACTAAGTAGAGTATTAGATAATTATATATTATATATATTTGCGTCTATCTAGTAGCTATGAGTAGATATTACCTATATCAATACATACGATATATAATTAATTCGGGTGGACTTCATACTGAAAAAATACCAATACACGAAAATATACCTATCATATAAGGTATATATTTATCATATTATATATTTAATATAGTACTATATAATATGATATGACTATATAAGGCATAGCATAATACGTAGTAACCTATATGTATAGGGTAATATCTAATATATAGATATATATATAATAATATTATATATATAATTACTGGATAGTTTATATATATACTTATAAATAATATATAGATAACATTATAGTATATATATATTATACTGAATGATATATAGTTTATATACGTGTAAACAAATAAGATAAGTAAGTATAGTATGAATATAATCTAAATACTACTATAGTAATATATAATATTACGTAGCGAGATGTACGCGATACCAGAAAGGAGGCCGAGCACCGATACGATACCTAAATTTTTGTTAGGTGCCGGATACCGATACCCTGGCATACGTGTAATTAATATAATAAACTACACCCATAAAGAAGAATAGAAACTTTGTGCACTGGCTAGGCAACTCAAGAATTGCATTCCATGTAACAGGAACAAGTGAGGCTTCTATCCATTTATAATTTTCATGAAAAGACTCGTGCCCGAATGTACCACTGTTTGTATGAGCAGTTAGAAATGGAGTACCTTGAACACATTCAGCGGTATGTGCAATTAAATCGATAAAAATAAAGAGAGAAACAAAAAAAAAATTAGAATTCAAAAGTTCTTTACTTCTTCGTTTTGATATTTAACAAAATATAGTTCGATTCGCCCATTGTGTAAGTAAGTAATCACAAAAGTTTAGCGCTAGCTGATTCTTAATGTGTTAACATAAATTAACATTTACAAGAGATTCTTAACCTAGTTACAATACTAAAAAGATATTAAAAAGCAATGAAAGAAGACCTGATGTGAAAAAGATTGACCGAAAGAGTAAAATAAAAAAAACGCTATACTTCCACAAATGGACAACATAATAAATAGGCTGACCTTTTACGGAAACTTGGAATATCAATTCATACGTAAATCAAAATACACAATATGTGATCGCAAAAACATTAAGCTATTCACCTAGTTTCTTTGGCGAGAGACGTTCCCTTTTTGGGTGGTTAAATTCAATACGCATTGGACAATCTCATAATGACGCTCAGTCTCCTCTCGAAATGATGAACGGTGAGGATGCTGATAGATTATTTGCCTACAAGCACATGATGAGATGAAGAAATCCCTTGGCGTGCCACCAGTTTTCATGCCACCGGAAATGAAAGGATCTCTTGCTGTAGGCATGCAATCTCAATGTTCGTTCCGTAGAGCGCTCCTCTCTTTGCAGACTGCAAAATTGAATTATCCCGACTCTGACTTCGCTATGATGCTGTCTCTGTCAGTTGTCTTGAACGAAGTGGAGTTTCCCTGGTGTTGATCCTTGAACGGTGAATGAGATGTCACTAGCAAGTGATTTCGGCAGTGAAACTTCACAAAGGCTAACATATCCCAAATCCTCATCTCAGCTAGGGTATTTGGCTGAAAAGCCCGACCATCTGTCACAATCAGTGCTGGTTGCCAATGCCAGGCGGTTGGGGCAGGATAGGTGTCTTTCCACTTCTCTGTCTCTTTTTTTTTTTTTTTGTTTTTTTTTTTTTTTTGTCACGAGAGGCCTCCTCGGTTTATGCTATTGTTTATGCACATCATAGAAGTGGTTCAACAACCAGTCAGGAGGTGCCCATGGCTTGCTGGGGGTTTCGAGTAGCTTAGAGAATTCCTTCATTAGAACCTCTTTCTATTATTTAATTTTTTTACAGGTTGCACCAAGCCGGATGAGAAGGTGAGCGCGTGCGCTCACGTGGCAGAAGCTATTCTGCAACAGGCAGTGAGGGTTGGGAATCGAGAGAGAGTCATACGTAACAGCATCGATAGCAGATGAGCGTGCCCCAGGTATGCGCAGGGCTTGCTTTAAAGTGAGGGAAATTAAATTGAGTACGGAAACTACTAGATGATGAAGAGAATTCTCACAGGAACAGAGGCCGGCAGAAAGACAAGAAAAGCACCGGCAGCGAACCAACAGTCGGAGTTAACTAGACTTACAAGCACAAAATCCATGTTGCCGAACAGCACCCACTTTGCTACGAGGGCGTCGTAAAAGGTGGTGGTAGTGAGTGGATAGTTCCCCTCGAGCACTTTCCTCTAACGTAACGCTAGTAGAAAAGGGATAAACTACCAACATCGTACGGCCGCATAAATATAGAAGGGGGTTCAAGTGAACTAGAAGAGTACAGGACAGTATTATAGTCTTTTGGCCTTGAACTCGACCCTGATCCAACAAGGCCCGAGTAGAAACCAAGACCGCCCAACACGCGCCCCCACAGATTGGAGAGCCAATAACCCATACAAGGTGGGATCGAGACCCTTGTAATAGGTGGAGTAACTGAGGAAGAGAGCAGAAAAAAGTCTCGTAGTCTAAACAGAACTTGAGACATTTTCTTGAGGCCGCCCTAGCACCACTAGGTGACTGAGTGTTCAAAACCCAGTTTTTGTTTTATGTTACGCCAAGCGAAGATGTTTATATTGATCAACGGAGGAACAGGGCACGAAGAAGAAACCGTCGAAGAGAGCATACGAAAAGTTAAACTGCTTAAGAGAGAGATTGATGGGGAAGATGGGTTTTTTAAAGAATTAAATTTCACAAGCTTGAAGACGGGCCAAACCTGAAATTAGTACTACCGCAGATCAGCGAGAATGAGAAATCGAAAGAATTAAGACCAGAGGCAATTCTACGAAGTTAAAAGAAGGAGCAGAATTGATATGAGTTTGAAGAATGAAGGGATCCATAGTCATCGCCATATGATGACGTAGACGTTAGACTGTGGCCAGTGTCGAAGACAGAGTCATTGGTGAAAAGCAGGAATAAAGTAGGTGGAGAAAAAACAGAACCCTGAGCAACACCAAGCTATTGACAGAAAAGAGAAAGAAGTGGCGCCAGCATAAAACAACAGCCAAACATTGAGCGTTTATGAAAGAAGCTAGACATAAGTACGGACTGCGCTCAAGAAGAAGGGAAAACCAAAGAAGCTCAAGCGAGCAAAGATGCGCGATGACATGCTATAAGTGTCAACGTCGTGGGCACATTGCCGAAGATGTAACGCCGACAACAAAGTCCTTCCCGTGACGTTCCTAGAGGGCGCCGGATAAAAACAGCAATCTCGTTTAAACTAGGATAGTATAAGTGCAGATGAGAAAATTTGTCGAGTACTGAAAGCCGTACTGGTATCGGAAAGAAGGGAGGGAATGAAGTTCCAGATGATCTAAGAAGAGTGGCCGAGTGTGAGAAAGGGTTCCAAAGATCTTTAGGGAAAGGAATACAAGTAAGAGGCTATAGGGCCAATAGTTAGTCGAGAAGGATCAGGAGGCATCCGCATCATTATTCGGGAATAGGTTGGACATATGCGCGCAATTGCAACTCTGAGGCGACATGTTGTTAGTATTGAGAAAGAAATAATAGTTGAACGAGGGCGGTCAGCAGGCAACACACTTACCCTCAAAAAAAACTCGGAGAGCCAAGCCATCCGGGCCACCCGCCTTCCTAACGTTCACTAGATTTCAGGAGCTCATGCCCCCGATCAAATGAAATGACAGGTAAAGGACATAAGACCCTGAGGAGGAGAAGGAAGGAGGAGAGAGAAAGAGATCGTCCAGGGTGAATTAGAGGAAAATAGGAAGCAAAACGAGATAAAGAAATGATTATCAGTTGGAGTTTAACCAACAGAATCATAAGAGCGAATAAGAGGAGGAAAGATGATTTTACAGAAGTTGTTAGAGAGATGTTTTTTGACAAGAGGCCAGAGAGAGATCTGTCAGTAGGAGAACCAAAGGAGGTCACCAGCATTTTCAGTTTAACTGAAGATGATCCGCTTGTGTAGCACCCTCACGAGGGAGCTCCGAAGAGCGCGACACGTCCTCAGGCAAGATGAAGCGATTGTGCCTTGAAGCTGGAAATGAAAAGTGCGCAAGGAGTGGATTAGGAGAACGAGAAAGGTTATTCCCACACCCGATAAGCGATTGTCTCTAGCCCTGAATTGCCGAGGGCAACAAGCACCGATAGAACCCATGGATTTTGAGGAGCAAAAGATTTAGTCCAAGAAGGGGTTGCGGAGTCAGAGCCCCAATTAACAAATACAGTTCCCTGTTAATCGGCAGATCAGAAAGGTCTTAAGAGAAGTCAAAGCAGTATTTCAACTTATAGTTAGCAGTGAAGAACGCAATGCCCCCAATATCGGCCCGATCAAAGTGCCAGAAAAACCGGATAGGCAGAATGGAGATGTTGGAGAGAATTATATATAAGAAGAAGCGTGATATAAGTGTGGTGATTTACGAAGGAGGCGAAGGTGATCGTATTTAATAGAGAAGACTAGTTGAACAAGGCTCAAGGTGATGTTCACACGAATCGGTTGGACGATCGGAAATGTGCTGTAGGTTATTTAATCAGTTGCTCCAGGATCGTTGCAGATGACTGAATGATTGCGGCTGTCCTCCCACTAAATCAGTACCTAGAGGGAACGCAGACATCAGATTTTTAGGTGTAGCATTGATCCCTAATATGAGGACACTCAGTATTGTGGACTGAGAAGATATAGACACGTCTCGCGCGTAGGAAGTAGCGTACACGTCACAATCAAAAAGGCATGGAAATCCCTCGATCTGGTATAGGGAGAACAGTAGCAGAGGAGCATGAGAGGGAATACTGTGTGAGTAGGGAGCGAGATGATTTTAGCCACGGAATCAATTCGAAGTTGAGGAGATTTGATTCTCGAGACCGTGTTATCTGGAAATGTTTGATACTTTAAGCATAGGCACATACCCGCCACCTTTATATATTGTGATTTATATTTTTATAGAAGAAATATAGTTATAGTTTGTTTTAGTTTGATGAAGTTGAAGGATGAATTCTTAGCTCTATTGGTCCAAACAAAGCATAGAAATTAGGTTTAGAGGTTTGAGGGTAGTATTCACATGGATCAGAGTTAGAGTTGCAGCCATTGTGTTGGTAAAGGGGTCAATAAGAAAGCCACGCCTGTGCAAATCTGCTATCAAAAACGCACACGCAAGCACACGCACACGGTAATCAAAAAAAAAAAAAAAAAAAAAAAAAAGGAGAAATGAGGAAATTTATTCGTACCTAAAACCTAAAGTTAAAACGATAAACCCAGTTCTACCAAGCAAATATTAGAAATAGTGAAAATAAACCTCCCAGAAAAAAAAGTTTTTAAGAAAAAAAAAAGACACCTCACGCACTCACGTGAAATTCGCGTACAAAAAAAAAACTATAGTACTATTTGATTGCCAATGCTATTAAAGTAGGCAATAATATCTGTATAATTAAATAATGCGTCAATATAGGTAATATTGACGCTAACAAGGACCAAAAAGTTGGATGAATAGCGGCTAAAATCTAAGTTTATAAAAAGGAAATCGAGGAAAAAAAACATAATCTTGGTACAAGCTATCTATTGACCGAACTAATTATTATCTGAATCTAATTATTTTCATTAATTTGTTCAGAACCCAAAAAGTAAAAAGTATCGGCTAAGTAGCGGCCATTTTAACCGATAACGATACCGATACAGAAAAAATGGCCCGATACTACCGACCGATACTATCGGTACACACACACACACTATAGTAGAAGTACTACTATTATATATAATATACATATAATATATAGTATAAATTGTACTAGAATATATAAGTATATATATATAGATTTGGTATATATAGAGATATAATATAGTACTACTAAGATATATATAAGTATATATTATATATAGATATGTATATATATAATATATATAGTACTCATTTTGCACATATCTGTTCTTAAATTAAAATTTATTAGCCAGAGAGGTATATATATATATATTGAGACTTCTAATTCTCAGTGGATAAGAAAAACGGAATAACGCTTATCTGAAAATGAAGGTGCATAAATCGTGGCTGAATTTGCCGAGAACTACACGTACGTAGTCCACGACGAATTTCAAGGGTATCATTGGGTCAATTACCAAGCTACTTTGCACCCATCGTTGTCTTGATATTTAGGAGATGAAAATAAGTAACATATACAGAAGTCCACGTCCGCTTTTGTGCTTAAGTAAACTAAGCTTAGAGCACAACACACTCAGTTTTCACGGTCTTCAAATTACTATGGTAGTAAAAGAAATTAAACATATTTGGGCCTAAAGTTGAAAAGCTAAGGTATAAGTTTTTAGAGAGAAGTGGTAGCGTCAGATTACGAAAGAATAGGTAACGCGATAAAAATGTGTTAACATATTGCGCGAATCACCGAATAAAAGAATGTTCGACCATTAAAAAGCCAGGCAGGTTTTTGCATCTTGTCTACGGAGAAAATGCCTGTGATGGGGTTGGAGGGAACAACACAAAGGGCGTGAAACAAGCAAAGTCAGCTTACCAAGAACAACAACACACCAAATGTCGCAGGGCCGTAACCAAATCTCTTAATATTGACCAAATATATTCCATTTCAAAGACGAAAATAAGAGGCATCGAAATCACATTTTCCTCGATATAAGAGAAAAAGAAACGTCATGAACACATTGAAGACTTAAAACCTGTTCAGAAAAATAAAAGGAAATTTTAATAGAATAGTTTTCAAGGCTTTCAAAAAATTCATTCCAGCTTCTGCAGAGAACATAATTAGTGGTGCTGGATCAGCAACCTCAAGAAGTAATGACAAGTTTACGAAAGAAGCCACTGTGGTCAGCGAAAATTGTTTTTCATTAAGTGTAGAGATAATTGACACAGTAGCTTGCGTATATGCATCGACAAATGTGTGGATTGGAAAGGTAGAAAGAAAAAAGGATAGGTGGAGAACGATGAGATGGTTGTGACATATATTTTATCATCCATTGCAACTCCGCACGACCAAGTAACTCATATTCAAGATGCTCAGAGTCGTCGGCGTATGGAGTCAAATGAAGAAGATACTTTAGCGCGAGAAACTTCCTGGCAGGCTTGAAATAACATGTCATTAGCATGTCGCAGAAATGACAAGCATACTCAACAAATTTTCCGTGGAAGTAAAATCTCTTGCTTGGCATTGCTGGACAATCACAGATACCACACGCAAAGTAAGATATGACAGCGGTAGTAACTTTCCGTATCCGTTTAGTAAATACGCTACTGTACACTTATATATATCAAGTATATTATATATATTCAATATATATGTATATATGCAGATAATAGTCTTTTTTTTATTATATGTATAATATATTAGTATATCTTATCTATTATTATATAATATTTATACTATATATATATACGTAACACTCATTAATTATTAGTTACTAATCTGACTGTCCGATATCGCAAGCAATTTATTCATTTTTTATTGTAATAGATTTTTTTTATGTTACCGTATCATCAGATCATCCTATGATATATATATATATATATGATAATATATTATACATAGTACAAAGAATAAGACTGTATAGTTTATATATATAATAAATATATCAAGTTATTATTATATATATATAACTGTAATATATATATAAATATAATATAATATAGGTAATATATAACATAATTACAATAATATAGTAATAATATACGGTTATACTTAGTATATATATATATATATAGATATATAATACTACTATAATATATATCTATAGTATAGTACTTATATATAGCTACCGTATAAGTACTATATATATAAGATTATATATTTTATAAGTACTATAAAGTCTAATATATAACGTACTTATATATATATAATACTATGGTATATTTGATCATAATATATATATATATATATATAATATATACTTTCAAAGTTTTTGTTAATTTGTCATTTACATCCCGCTGAGAGTACATTCCTTAGTAAAGGCTTAACTTAAAATTATTTTTAATCATTGGTTTCCATTTCCCTTGACTGCCTCGACAAGCTGCCATTTTCAGTTTGGTTCTATCGTAGTCGAACTATAATACTATATAATCGAGCTATGCATAGACACAACCTTAACAATTTGTTTTTTTTTTGGGGCATTTTGAATGGCTGTATTTCTTAAAACAAGCAAATACCAAGTCAATATTGCAGGTGAAGGAGGAACATCTATGGTGGTAGTATAATGTGTGAAAATCTCAGATTTTTAGCACTTACCCCATCAGAAGATATTAAGGTTCAAAGTTACCGACTTTCCGAAAAATTGATTTTTGGACACCCTGTCAAAATTTTTTTAAAAATGAATTTACCAAACTTCAAAATAAGATTTAAGTTAAAGCCTACTTTAATGTATCATCACCCAAAATTTTATATCGTTAAAATTAATTTCCTTCTTTGTAATAATACATCCTCGAACAATGGAGAATATTCTTCGTTTTTAAAACACACAATTCCTCGGTGATTCATGTTCATGGTGACAATATTATTTCCAAAAAAAGAAGCAGGAAAGGACCAATGTACCTTAAAAGTATCCCAGCTTAACCAATATCACGCATCCTCTATGGAAATTTCGGTAAAGGAAGAATTACCAGGTCAACCTCTCATTCATCTGCTACGACAACACTACCTCTGTTGCTGTAACATTTTGGCTCACCCTGTCACAGGGTCACCGACCGTAAAACCGTACAAAAACAGAACTGGTGGTTGCTGGATAGCTGTTCCAGGGATAACATAACGCCATGCAAACATTAAGAGCTTTTCAAAATAATTATCAGTAGCGGTCCAACCTTCCATTAGTTTTGGTACGGCAAACACAAGTGGATGAGACCCATATATATTATATACTATAAGTAGTATATATCATAATATGAATAAATATATAGTATATATATATATATATATATTATGATATAAGATAGTATATAGATATGATAGCTACTATTAACTGAATTTATAAGTTGTTAAGGCATGGCATTGCCGCTAAACATTAATGGCCAACTGGACGTTTTACTCAGCATGACGTTGCCGGGTACGGAGACCCTCCCAAATAGAGAGAGATGTAGAATATATTTTATGCCGGCATAGCATGAAAAACGTCGATGCTAAGAGAAACAACTACAAACTATTTGGAATCTGCAATAGAAAACTATAAGAAAATAAAAAGAAATCAGAAAGAAAACAAAAATAATTTTTTTTGGTTACAATTGTGTACATAAACTTGAGGTTCGATGATAGTAAAAGGTTCTAAGAAGAATCCTTTTAAAAGCTTAGCTGAAACCACATAGAATGGCAATTCCCGACAGTGAACGACTTCTGACGGAATGCATTTAATGGCATAGCGAGGAGCTTAGCTCGCGTGAACAAAAAAAAAAAGAATACAGACTGGAAACCCGCCGCCTTATCAGCAACCCTGGCAACAGCGCATAGTGATGATGGTGGCTTTCCAGCAATTAACCCGACTGAACGATGACGAGCGAGTTGGAATCTGTTAGGCACTTGAGATAAGTTTATGGCCGAAATTGCAATGACATCTCATCCATCAAAGAAATCACACCAAAGGAACCTCATTCGAAAACTGAAGAGGCAGTCAATCAAGGACGCAAAGATAATCAATTTCCAATTGTGAAAAGGAGATGAAGCCTCTAAGCGAAAACAATGGAGATGACTTCCTGAACAGAAGAGAATCCTTTCAGTTATTGGTGGCATGAAATGGGCCAAGGTTTCCATTGGTATGAGCTGCTTGCAAGAAAATATTATCAGTCGCCCCATCATCAGTCGAGAGCCGAGCGTATTTTTACGTGTAGGTGGAATGTAAACACCTACCCCAAAAAGGAACCAGGCTCTCGCCAGATACTAGTGGAAGCTTATGTTTTTGCATCACAATTGGAGAATTTTTAGAATTTAGAGTATGAAAGTGATATAAGATATATAAATCTAAGGAGTATATTATTATTAATGCTCATGTTGAATAGATACCGCATTTTTTATTTTGTCGCCTAGCTCAGGCTGAATTAATTGAGGTCTCTTCTGTACATAATCTTTATTCTTTTGTTGTAGTAGTTAAGATTTCCTTGTAAGATTGCTCAGGGAGTTATGATTAGAAACAATACGTAGTGGGCTAAACTGTGTTAATGAGCGTTACTAGGAAAATGGAAGGCAGAGCAGATTTTTTGAATAACACAAACGTAAAAAAAGTTATTTCAATTAATAATATTCATTTTATTATTCCTTAAGATACTCTTTATCTGAAATAATAAAAAGTACACACAACCAAATATGAAATAAAATGACTAAGTATGGTTGTACGGGAATGCAATCCTGAGATGTGTCCTAGCATGCAGTCCAAATGTCTAGATGCATAGTTAGATGTAAGTTTGTCTGATTCTCAGTCATTTTGAATTAAAGTTACTTCTTGTTTGCTATCGTTGGTATTTCGGCACCTCGAAGTAGCTAAATTAATAGAGGTTCGGTTAATCGTTAGGTGCGCCTCTTTTTCTGCGATTTATCGTAACTAGGCCCTTACTTATTATTATTTATTTAATATATTATAATTATTACAATGTATTATTTTATATTTAGATATATAATTTAATTACCTTTCTTTTCTTCTGTTGATATAATTGTATATATTTTTTTTTGTTTCCTTGTTTCTTTATTTTTTCCCTTTAAAAAATTTTAATTCTTAACTTTATAATATGTTTTTAATTCTTTTTTCTATCATCTAATATTTTCGTTGAACCATAATCAATCATATAATTAAACTTTAAATATACATTAATTTGCTTTTGTATATTCGACTCTTTTTCTGCAAGATTTAAATGGATATATTCCACCTTCCTCTAGTCTAAGTGTTAATTAATAGAGCATAGTTATATAGTACAGATATATTAGTATGAGGAAGAATTAGACTTACTATTATCTATATTTAATTAGTATATACTAGTTATATTTATATATATCATATAATATATTATATCTATAATATCATACTGTGATTGAATGACTCGTAGTATATAAATATATAAATATATATATGATTATAGTTAGTATACATAATATATATATATATATAGTGATATAGTATATATATATACTATATAATAGTATAGTATTTATAATAGTAACCCTAATAATAGTATACCGTATATAGTAAATACATAATATATAGCGGGTACTATACTATAGTATATCATATGTATACCTATCATCTCATATAGATTTGTAATATTCTAGTATATATATAATAGTGATAATAGCGTAATGTAATATATAGCAAGTCCATATATTTACTATACCATAGATCTTTACTAACATAAATAATCATAGGATAATAACTAATAATAGTATAAGGTAATATAATATATAATATCAACTAGTATAAGTTATATATATACGATTATAGTAAGATATATACGAGTATACACGTATAAAAATAAATTCAAGTCGTCACTAATACACTAGAACATTGCGACTGTAATGAGCTATATATATATGATATAATATATATTATATACTAATATATATTTTTACTAGATAATATATAATATAATAATATATATATATAGTGTATATATATATGAACCTAGTATCTATCGTTGTTGAACTCATATAATATATATTATAGAACATATATATAGTATATACTTATAATGAAGAAAAATGTTCTTTATATTCGTAAATGAACATTTATTTAGAATACATTATAAAAAATAATAATAAACAAATAAATGGAAAAATCGCATAAAAAAAAATAAAACGAAGTAATAATTGGCAGTTATTTATTAAGAATGGGCCATAGTAGTCAGTTGCAATTACGTGGATGCAATTGTGTCACAAGTACAGCAACGGGTTCAAGTAAGTAACCCATTGGCGTCTTTAGATACTCTTAAGCCCATGCCCGTAGCTAAAGGTATTGTAGTACACATGCAAGTAAAACTGTACATTAAGTACAAACGCACTTGTATTGAACCCAAGTCTGATATATTATATATATAGAGACTACGTCTATATCACTATATATACTAACTAATATGAATATCTAGGTACTAGTATATGAGTAAGAAGCTATATAGTCAATATAATTAGCTATTATATATAATTATATTATATTATATTTACATCAGTATTCATTAATAATTATATATATGAGAGAGAGAGAGAGAGAGAGAGAGAGTTTCAAAAATTGGTAAAACGAAGTAAAAATGAGAGAGATTTTTAATCTTAGTCTTTCGTTTTTACTGTCATTGTTACTTCGTTTTATTGTTTAACGCTTTTAATGTTTTTAACACATTCGTTGTTATTTAATTCATGTGTTTTTTTTTTTACAGAAAATTTAATTAATTTAACCATGGCCTGCCTCCTTGCATCCCCAACAATAAGTTCTGTGACTGTAAGTAAACTTTAACAGCTGAAGTTTTCACAGTTGTTAGGGCTATCAACACCTGTAATTCAAATATCTCAACCAGGAATGAGCAACTAAAAGAAGTATATTCGTAGCTTTAATTCTGAATATTCCAACGGAAAAGTTAGCTTTGTGGCTGTTAAGTAAAAAATGCTGATTGGAGTTAGTGTAACTTGGTCAAAAGACGGTTTTAGAAATATAAGCAAAATGGAAGATAAAAACGGAAAGACATGAGAAGTCAAATTACGTTCAAAATGTGGTTTCACCGTCACTTTTAGGAAATGTAAATATTAAGGAGAAAGTGAGGTATACAGACTTTCAATCAATGAGCAATCATGCCTAGCTCCAGTATAATATGATGAATTTTAATAAAACTTTGTGGGCATCTTGTAGCATCAATATGTAAGGTTACTGGAAAGTTTCATTTTTATTGATAAAAGAATTTTTTTTTAACGATTTTTTTTCTTAGCTAATGTAGGAAAAAAATGAAAGAGAAAAACGCAAAAGAAAATGATATATATATATATATATATATATATATATATATATATATAATAAAAATTAGTATATATATATATATATATATATATATATATATATATATATATATATATATATATATATATATATATATATATATATATATATATATATATATATATATATATATATATATATATATATATATACATATATTAAAAAAAAAAAAAAAATATATATATATATATATATATATATATATATATATATATATATATATATATATATATATATATATATATATGCCGTATATACAGGGGGATAATCAAACTCTGCGACAAACTCGGAGTGCTGATAGAGCAAACGATATGGAACATTTATTGTTAAATAACCTATGTTGTATGACGCTTCGTTTCAAAGTTACGGATGATGTAAGGTACACTAGTTTATGTTGTGTGACGCGTCGCATGTAGGTTACCGACGATTTAGGTTACTCAATTTTAATGTCTGTGCGTGCGTACATGTGTGTACGCTTAACGTCCTTCGAAAACACGTGGCAATACCTTTACCTCCCAATTCATCGTTGATTCAGTACAGTGTAGGCATCGATTACGAATGGATCACTTCACATTCTTCCCGAGTTAACCGACATGATAATGTGTTGCGGTGGCGGCGAACGGAAATGGACGAAGAGCGCACATCATGTACCGGGAATGGTTTCCACACAGAAATCATCCCCACCACACAATGTTTGCTCTCCTTCATCAGCGCCTTCGAGATAATGGAACCCTTCGTCCCCGGTGTTGGTGGAAGACCGCGTAATACGAGGACTCCTGCGTTTGAAGAAGAGGTGCTTGAGAGAGTCGCCAACGACCCGTCGACTAGCACACGCGCCATTGCCCATGCCATGGGTTCAAATCAGTCGTCTGTGGTTCGGCTCCAGCAAGAGCAAACCCTCCATGCATACTTTCACCATAGATGAGCTGCTGACTAGCTTTAAACGACTTTCAAACCCCGGTGTGCGATTTGCCCGGTGGTTTCGCAACGGAGCCTCGATAACCTGCCTCTTCCCAAGCATGTTTGTTTACCGATGAGGCGTGCTTCACACGTGATGGCTAGTTCAACAGCAGAAACAGCCACATATGGGGCGAGGGCAATCCGCACGCAATATTCATCATAGAGTTCACCAGGCGAAATTTTTACCTGCAAAACATCTGGGGTGAATTTTAGGGATTATCTGCGCCGACCCGTCATCATTTCATTAGAGTTTGATGGACCTGCGTACCTGCAGCTACTCCAGAACACGCTTCCGCAGCTCATGGACGACATACCCCTTGCGACCCAGTGCACTTCAGCCACCAAGTACGGGCGCATCTGAACAGAGTCTACACTGACAAATAGATAGGGAGAGGGGGACCTGTTGCGTGGCCTGCAAGATCGCCCGACCTCACGCCCCTAGATTATTTTCTTTTGGGGCATGTGAAGAGTGTTGTGTACATTAACCCAGTCAACACAAGAGAGGAACTGATTCAGCGAATATTCACTGCGTTTGATCAAATCAGACACAGTGAGGGCATGTTCGGTAGAGTTCGACAGGCAATGGCACGGCGATGTAACGAATGTAATCAGGTACAGGGCAGACACTTTGAACACCTCCTGTAATTTTCCCCAATAAAATGATTTCATAACAAGCTACCATTGTTTGCTTTACAACCTCGCGTCAAAACACATACGTTGTTTAACAAAATATCCTTATTGTTACTTCTATCAACCCTCGGAGTACACAGATGTACGCACGCACACATACATAACATTAGAATATCCAAAATCTCCGGTTACGAAGTAACGACGCGTCAAACAACATCACGTGGTTTACCTTACATCATCCGTAACTTTGAAACGAAGCGTCATACAACATAGCTTATTTAACAATTAACAATAAATGTTCCTTATCGTTTGTTCTATCAGCCCTCCGAGTTTGTCGCAGAGGTTTTGAATCACCCTGTATATATATATATATATATATATATATATATATATATATATATATATATAATATATATATATATATATATATATATATATATATATATATATATATATATATATATATATATATATATATATATATATATATATATATATATATATATATATATATATATATATATATATATATATATATATATATTCAAGGTCATCACTTCAATCATGTCTAACACCAATATAAACAGATTCATTTTAATAAAACTTTGCGGTCATATTCTAGCTTCAATATGTATGGTTTCTGGAAAGTTTTATCTTTCTAGTTAGAATAATTTTTTTAATTATTTTTTTTTTTTTTAATTATGCTCCGACTCCGGTTCCGGCTAAATTTCAAAATTGTCATGCTCCGATTTCAGCTGCATTATTTTCCCTTGGAAAAAATTTTCGTTAAAAAAATTATTCTTTGACCGGTTCCGGCTAAATTTTAAAATTGTCTAGCTCCGACTTCAGAGAAAAATATTTTCACTTGCAAAAAAAAAAAATTCTAGAAAAGATTAAACTTTGGCTCTGGCTTCGACTCCGTGTCCGGCACCTGCTCCGACTTCGGGAAGTTCCGGTTCCATTTCAAAATTGTTCAGCTGCGACTTCGAGCAGAACACTTTTCACTTGCAAAAAAAAAAACTATTGAAACTATTCCGGTTCCAGCAAAATTTCAAAATTGTTATGCTCCGATTTCAGCTGAATTATTTTCACTTGGAAAAAATTTTCTTTAAAAAAATTATACTTTGACTCTGGCTCCGGCTACGGCTATAAATTTCAAAATTGCTTAGGTACGACTTCAGGCAAAATTATTTTCACTTGCAAAAAAAAATTCTTTAAAAAAATTCAGCTTTGGCTCCATCTTCGACTCCGGATCCGGCTCCTTCAACCCCGGGAAGTTCCAGGTCTAATTTCAAAATTGTTCAGCTGCGACCTTTGGCACACTAATAGAACACTCTTATATATATATATATATATATATATATATATAAATATATTAATTATATATATATATATATATATATATATATATATATATATATATATATATATATATATATATATATATATATATAGAGAGAGAGAGAGAGAGAGAGAGAGTTAGAGAGAGTTACTTACTTACTTACTTACTTACTTACTTACGAGAGAGAGAGAGTTACTTACTTACTTACTTACTTAGTTACTTACTTACTTACTTACTTACTTACTTACTTACTTACTTACTTACTTACTTACTTAGCTGCCACCGAACCACTATCCCATGAATTTTGGGGATTCATTACCTACCTCAGTAGGGTTTTGGTCAGTGGAAATTGTGTTACATGTATTTCCTAGCCAAATGGATTAGAACGCAAAGATTATCTAGGCTTGAAAGTAAGCCCTGCATCAGCTGAACGTAGAAATTTAGCCACCGTGGACGTAGTTTCGCATACAAATGAGTAGGGCAGCGGAGCCGGCAAATTTTTTTCCGACTCCGACTCCATCATTTTAAAATTACCCGGCCCGACCTGCTCCGCATTACTGACTGGAACTCCGACATTTTAAGATTGTTCGGCTCCGGCTCCGACTTCTAGTTATAATTCCTTCTCCATTTACAGTTATGAAATCATTAATTCTGTTACAAAATTTGGATGATATGATGAAATTAAATGTTTGTTGATGACATATTTATTAATTTAGAATTAAAAACTAAGAAAATATTTTATAGAAAATAAGAATTTTAAGAAATACGGAAAAAGAATAATTAACTTTCTTCCTAAATTTTAATATAATTCCTCTTTGAACGATGAACTGTCAGTACATTTCACGTAATATAATTTTAGTTGTTAATTTTTTTTTCTAAATGCATAAAATTCATATTTCAGTTTCATCCAAAATTTAAAATAATTCCTCATTGAACTATGAGCTGTCTCAACATATGTAACACAATTTTATTCAAAACAGATTTTATATATATATATATATATATATATATATATATATATATATATATAGAGCAGGATATATAGTATATAAGTATATAGATATATATATTATATATATATATATATATATATATATATATATATATATATATATATATATATATATAAAATTCACTTTCTTTCTAAATTTTAAAATAATTTCTCTTTGAACAGCCTGACCATATGTAATATAAATTTATTCAAAACAATTGTTCTTAAAAATAAAACCATCAATAAAATCTTCTTTTAACGATGTCCTTAGATCCGATTTTATTATTTTTAAAGCAGAAAATAAGCTCTCAACATTCACTTGAATAAGAGGCAAAGCTGTAATTGTGCAAGTGGCATCTTGCAAAATTTTAGGATAGCAATTGATTGCCTCTTTAACTGTTAACTTTGATTTCCGGTCAATTTTCATTATTCCATCTAATGACTTATGGAATTCTACTTTTTAATTTTCTAGAGGATTTTTAGGTTGAATGTCTTTTACTGGTAGATTGTCTTTTTAATTTTTTTTCAATAGTTTTTTTTCATGATCCAATTTTCCCCATTATCTGTTAAATTTGAATTCTACCTTTTAATTTAATTCTACAAGGGAGGATTCCTGAAACTGCTGAACTATCTGACTCCGACCCAGATTTCTGTTCGATAGTGTTATTCATTTTAAGTCCTAGTTCACAAAGAGCACTCCTAGCTTTTAATATCAGATCTTCAGTTCTGAGAAAGATTCTGAACAAAGATGGCCGACAAAAGTATTTTATTTTCAGTTAACATTCTTTCCCTTCTTTTCATGGAATTTTTTGTCATTTGCTAAAATCCCTTCTCTATAAAAAATTTTCTGCAGTCAAGTTCTTCTGATTGAGTATTTTTTTGTGCCAGGGTGTTTTAATAATTCTTTGAGGGTTTCGATTTGTTCCTACTGACTATCGGAGAGAGAAATTTCAGGAGTACCAGCAGCAATCATACTAATACTACTACTACTATAATCTTTTAGTTGCAGAAGCCTTTAGAGCATAAGACATGTACTTCCCCATCTTGTCTCTTGACTAAGATTGCCACTTTTCCAGCTTGACTCTTTAGAACTTCCATTAATTTTGGGTACGTGCTGCTTTTGCTATTTATCTCGCCTTGCTTATAAGATTTGCTGTATGAGTATTGTGGAGACCATCACGCACTTCTAACTGAAGTATGAACACATCTCATGTGTGCAATGTTAGTTAGCGTCATAGGATTGTCTTTTCATAGTTTTATCAAGTTTATTCTGAAAACAACTATTACTTCTTCGTTTTGACATTCAATAAAATCAGTATCACATTTACCAGCTTCCTATTCCTCATCCTCATTGTCCTTATTTAATTTTTCAATCGTACTGATCATGTTTGATGCGTTATCCGTAACTAAGCTAATTACTTGCCTCTTGTTATTTCGAGTTCTTTTAAAACGTCAGTAACAAATTCTTGGATATGTTCGCTGAAATGCTACGATTTGGTATCTTTTACTGCTAACGTTTTAGAAATATTATTTTTATCTTCGTCCATATATCTAATATTATTGGCAAAATAATTTAGCCTTGCCCATGTGTAAGCATCCATTTTTAAATGCACGGAGCGTCCCTTTATGCAATTTTTGTTTATTTTTTTGCTTATCCGCTTCTTCTAGAACTATTTTACCAGTCTAAAGGGACTTCCAGTTTCGAAGCCATGTCGAAACACAGTGCTTTAAATCCTGGTCTTGCAAAGAAAACTAATGGTTCACTATCTTTAACGATCATTATAATCAATTGTATTTTGAATTTTTCACTTGACACAAACATAAAAAGTTTATGGAAACTGAAAAAGTTTCCACTAGTCTGAGTTTTTGAAATTAAAGATTTATCCTGATTAGCTTTTTCTTCACCTTTCTTTTTAGCAACTGCAGCAATGTCTGATGAAAGCTTTTGTCGCATTAATTTATAGGATCCAGTAGGATGTATTAGACCCCATGAGTAACTGTTAGTTAGGTAAACCCTTTCAAAAAGATGATCTGAAACTGGACTGTTTCCTTAATAGTTGTATTAACTATTTCATATTGACAAATGAAAGTACTTTTATCTTTAGAGTGAGTAATATATTCAAGTACGTGAGGTGTTTTCGATTTTGGTTTAGTCGACATGATTTTTCTTCTAGTTATTATAGTAATAATTTAATTAATTAAAGTTATCTATAGAAGTATCGAACCTTTTTTATTATTGAATACCTTTTCACCCCTTTTCCTTCAAAGAATATATATATATATATATATATATATATATATATATATATATATATATATATATATATATATATATATATATATATATATATATATATATATATATATATTATATTATATATTATTTAATATATATATATATATATATATATTATTATTGTTATGCATTATACAACCAGTGACTGAAATTTTTTATTGCCATATATATATATATATATATATATATATATATATATATATATATATATATATATATATATATATATATATATATATTATATATATATTATTATTATATACATATATAAACATATGATTGAACAAAAGAATCTGGAGGTGATCTCTCAATATATATATATATATAAGTTATATATATATATATATGTATATATATTATGTTTATATAAGAGATATTTAGAAGAGCATATAGTTATACATATATACATATTATATACATATATATATATATATATATATATATATATATATATATAACCTATATAAAATCAATAATTACCAATTTTTGTATTTGCTGAAGCCGGAGCAGTCTCTTTTTTTGGGACTCCGGCTCCAGGTTCCCCTAAAATTTCGGTTCCGACTCCGGCTCCAGGCCCCCCAAAGATTTCGGCTCCGACTCCGGCTCAGGTCCCTTAAAAAATTTCGACTCCGGCTCCGCAGCCCTGGCTAGAAGCATGAGAGAGGTGATTTGCATGTTATAGATTGCCTATTGTATGTAAGTTGGGCAGTTTCTTTTAGTGATGTGTGGGTATTGAGATTAATGTAATTCACTATGCCGTGAACTGTAGTTAAATATTACAGAAAATCTACTGACGGCAATTTTGTGTCCGTTCAGGTAGCCAGACAGAGATTCGAACTTCCGCTCTCATGAGTGGAATATTATGATCTTTAAATGAGAAAAAAAAACTTGCTTTAATCCTCTCTCTCTCTCTCTGATGGATAAGGAGGCAGAGTATATATATATGATATTATATATATATATATATATATATATATATATATATATATATCTCTCTCTCTCTCTCTCTCTCTATATATATATATATATACATACAGTGTTGGGCCCGCAACCCAAAAAAAATTGCGGCGCAATCGGTATCGCAATTCGTAAGAAATACTTGTGATCGCAATTCGTAAAATAATTGCGGTAGACTGCGAATTGCGGTCGCAACCGCAACTATTGTACGTTAAATATACTAAAACAAGAGAAATTAATACTTCCGCAGCAAAAATATTTATAATATATATATATATATATATATATATATATATATATATATATATATATATATATATATATATATATATATATATATATATGGGCGGCTAATATGAATAATTCGTCTGACCATCGATATTTTAGATTTATCCGATATATGTTAATCGATCGACCCTATTTGGGAATGAACTAGTGTTGTGACATGGGCTATATTCCTTTTGGGCATTATTTGACCGTTTCAAATTAAAATATCTATATATAAATACTAAACGTCATTAATTTTTAACATCTGAAGAGTGAGGTCCACATAATTTTTTGTTCCTATTTTAAAAATTTATTTCAACTGTGAAAATGATTATTAAGTTTTAGCATTCTTGTTTCATAATAGTTTAAAAGGTTTGTGAAAAGTGTTAGAAAAAATTAAAATTACGTAAATGATTTTATAGTTTGTTTCATAGTAGGTAAAAAAGTTTGTGAAAAGTGTAAGAAAGAATTGAAATTACGAAAATAGGAGGAAAGCTTTATTTTTATGTTAATAGTAAACATTGTGGCTCCAAGTATACTGTTTTCGCAAAATATTATTACTGGATTTATCAAATTTTTTAGATTTACAGGTAACAACTCTGTCAGTTTTGATTTAACTTTAAATATGGATTTATACGACCTATTTGCTTTTTTCATCAAATTTTGTCATTTTGACTTTTTTTAATAAAATCTAGTGCCTTCATTTTGAGTTGGCAACATTTAACAAAACATCGAATGGAGTTTGCTAGGTTGTGGAATGGTTTAACTTTTTCCGTAAGCTATATATATATATATATATATATATATATATATATATATATATATATATATATATATATATATATATATATATATATATATATATATATATATATATATAGTATATATATATATATATATAATATTACTTAATACTAATAGTGAGTCGGAACGAGCCCCTAAATGTGAGCACATTAACCCTTTCTTTAGGGCCCTGGTTTGATGGAATTAAAGTAGACGCTTTATAACTTGGAGGGATGGTTTGATGAACCCCCAGACACCCCCAAAAGACCAAAGAGTGTGGTTGAGACCATCCCTGGAGGGGGATTAGTCCCCCGTAGTCCACCTAGAGGCCGAGAGACCCCGACCCTGACATCGGGGCGGACTACCCGTGGGTATTCGTTAGTGATATACCCCAAAAAACAGTAAATCCCAAAATGAGTACTTTTGGGCCATTTATTCGTAACAATCTATTCGTACTCTATAAATCTCAAAACCATTTGGACATTTTAATTTTATTGTGAGAATGATTATATATATATATATATATATATATATATATATATATATATATATATATATATATATATATATATATATATATATATATATATATATATATATCTATCCATTATATCTTAATTAACGATTTATATCATTGTGTTCAACTATTCTAGAATTAATATCCAAGGAATTGAAAAAAATATTAAGCTTAGCAATATATATATATATATATATATATTATTATATATATATATATATATATATATATATATATATATATATATATATATATATATATATATATATTTAGTGTGTGTAGGTTTCGTGGTGTGAAGACGTGCTTGAATGTGCTGTCAGTGAAATAATTATATCCTTTTATTTATTGTGTTTATGTAGTGCTGTGTTTAATTGAAAGTGTGTATGTTTTTCAAACTTTTTTTTTTATTTAGAATTTTATTAAATCTTACTACTTTGATACCATTTTATCCGTTCTGGTAAAGTTCTACGTACGAGGTTTTTAAAAGATAAGTCCTAGTTTTAACTTTTTTCTTTTCTTTTTTATTTTTTTTAAGTGACTGTACCCGTAGGTTTATTTTAAAGTTAATACTGTTTATGAATTTGAATTTCGTCTTCACAGTGTTTAAAATTTGATTTTTATTATTTTGTCACTTTAACTTTTAAATTTAGGTTTTAATGTTAAATCAATTTTATTTACTTTTTTAATTTGTGAATTTGTAGGGGTGCAAGAGAGCGTTAGTGTTTTTAACTTTAAGATTTTTATATCATATTTTTACATATTTACTGTAAATACAATTTTAGCTTTTTAACATTTACGGTTTTAAATTTAGGTTTTAGTGTGTGTGGAATTTAACCTGATTTCATGTAGGTTTGTGTTTACCACAGCTCTGTTGGACTCTATGTAGACTCTGTATTCCCACCAAAGATGGCAGATTTGCACCGACGCGGGCTTACTATCGACTTTGCTAACATCCGTGGCTTGCAATCTAATTCTGCATCCGTGGAATACCACCTCTCTAACTCTAATCCTAACCTTTTGCTCTTGCCTGAGGCTAAGAATTAATCCTCTAACTCGTTTAATATGTCCAACTATAATTTATTTCAGTCTGAAGAGTGGAGTATGTGCCTATGTTAACATAAACACCCTGTAACACGTCTCGAGTATCTCTTGAAATATTCATTCACGTTCTGTGGCTTGCACCTTCTTTCCTTCTACACACACCTAAGTTTCACACTGTTCTTTTCCTGAATAGAACAGATTTTCACGCCTTTTGTGAATATCTTACTCACGAGACTGTTTTATCTTCTCATCCAAATACTGAGGTCCTCTATTTAGGAGATTTCAAATACATAACACTGAATGGTTGGGTTCCTCCCCATACTGATTTAGGTGGGGAGGAGGTCAAATCATTCAGCATTCTCAACGATCTGAAGCAACTAATTAAAGAACCCACACACATTCCGGATCGTCCCAACCAATTCTTGAACAAACTTGACCTATGTTTCACCATTGGTCCTCTCTATAAATGCGCCATCTTTGATCCTATTGGTAAATCTGACCACAACTTATATCTCTTAATTTTAATACTTTCTCTCCAACAGCTCCATCCTGACCTACGCGCGTTTTCTCTGGCACTTTGATCGGGCCGATTGGGGGCCTTGCGTTGCTTCTACGCCAACTATAATTGGTGACTGCTTTGTCTCTGGTGACGCTTCAACTTCTGCCGATAAGGTGGGGAGCTGTAATCGTTGATGGATGAGTAGGTTTATTCCTTCTTCGAGACTAAATCTTCTCTCCTCATAACTCAGTTGGTCTGACTGCGTTTGTTCTCTGGCCATTCAGGCCAGAGACAGTGCGTATCGGGAGTGAAAAAATTCTTTCTGGTTCTCCTATCACTCTTGCTAATTTTCATTCTGCTAGAAATCGATGCAGGCTTTGACGAGCAAAGCGGGCTTTCATAAAACGAAAGTGCGCTGACCTCCTTGGTTCTCCTACTGACAAATTTTTCTGGCCTCTTGCCAAAAACATCTCTAACAACTTCTTTCATTCTTTCCCCCCCTTTTTCCCTCCTATGGTTCTGTTGCCAATTCCTCCAATCGAAAAGCCTGAACACTTTGGACTCCTATATCTTAGCTTAACCCTGATGACTCTGGCATTCTCCTCCTCCTTCCTCTCAGGCAAGTCCATACTTTGCCTGACAAGACCTGACGCTACGGCTCCTGAAATCTACGAACGTTAGAAGTGGGTGGCCCGGATGGAGTATCTTTGAGCTGAGGAGAAGCCCGGAAAAGCATCCCCTCGCCTCGTTCAATTATTTATTCCATGTCTCAATACTAGCATCTTCAGTGTTGAAGCACGCACATGTCCAACCTATTCGAAAGTATGGAAGTCGTTTGATCCTTCTAACTATCGCTCTATAGCTCTTACTTGTATTTTCTATCTAAGATCTTTGAAACCTTCTCAACTCATTTCTTAGATCATCTGCAACTGACCACTTTTCCGATCGCCAGTACGGCTATCCTTGAGGTCTACTGGCGATATATTTCCCTATCTTACTGATTTATGGTTTTCCGCCCTTAGAAACTACGGGGAGACTGTGCGTGGTGGCGCTTGACATCCAAAGCATTTGACCGGCTTATGGCACGCGTCACCGCCTCCAAGCTCCCTCCTTGGGTTTCTCCTTCTCTTCCCTTACTTATGTCTAGCGCTTCTTTCAAATCGCTCAATATCAGCTGTTGTTGATGGGGCGACTTCTTCTTCCTTCTGTCAATAGTGGTGTTCCCTAGGTTCTTCTTATTTCCTACTTTATTCTTACTTTTCATTAATGATCTTCACACCTGCACTTCTAACTCTATTCACTCATATGCCGATGACTGACCCTTCATTCTTCAACTCATTTCAATTTTGTTCTTCTTTTACTTTTAGAATTGCCTCTTGTCTTAATATTTCTGATTCTATTCTCGCTGATCTGGATAGAATTTCCGGGTGGGTCGTCTGAAACCTTGTGAAATTCAATTTTTTAAAAACTCAACTTCTACAAATCTCCTCTAAGACACCCTCTAACTTTCCTATCTCTTTCGACGGCTCCTCTCGTCTCTCCTGTCGACAATATAAACATCCTTGGCCTTAACATAAACAAAAAATGTCTGGAAACCTCACATCGCTTAAATTTGCTAAGGTGGCCTCAAGGAAGCTGGGAGTTCTGTCAGACTGCGAGACTTTTTTCTCTCTTCACAGTTACTCCAGTTGGCATGGCGTACCATCCTGCCCCTTTACATGTATACTGCTCAGCCCAGGTCTCACCCTGCTTTGGATAGGGTCGAGTCAAAGGCAAAAGGCTTATAAACTGTCCTGTTTTTCTAGTCTTCACTTGACCCTCTATCTTTGCGGCGTGATGTTGGTGCTTTATCTCTTTCTAGGTACCGTAGCGGCAAGTGCTCGAGGGAATTTTCCCCGCGTGCCACCACCTTTAAGACGCCCTCGTAGCACAAGGTGCTGTGTCGGCACATGAGTTTTGTGTTGATATCAGCAACTCCAGACTAGTTCGCTGCGGTGCCTCCTTCTTTCCTGCCACCTTTCTGTTCTGTGGAATTTTCTTCCATCTTCTGTGTTTCCTAATTAATTTAATCTCCCTCACTTTAAAGCCCGCGTCTGTGCTCATCTGCGTACTCAGTTAGCCGAATTTTTGAAAGAGGTTTTAAACACTCCTCTCCTTTAACAGGGGGCATTGCCCGTGAGCGGTGGTGATAACCGTGAAAAAAAAAAATATATATATATATATATATATATATGAAAGAGATATATATATATATATATATATATATATATATATATATATATATATATATATATATATATATATATATATATTTGTATATATTATATAAATATATATATTAGTGATGGACCTGATGTCGTAAATTTTACTGTTTTATGGATGCGATGCGGATCTTGTAAGAGTGATGAGACGCGTGACGTGATTTTTGATGTTTACTCTTGAAGGTTGAATTAAAATTATATATATATATATATATATATATATATATATATATATAGTATAGTATATATATATATATATATATATATATATATATATATATATATATATATATATATATATTTACAGTTGTCACCACCACTCACGGGCAGAGCCCTATTTAAGGAGGGGGTGTTGCACACCTCAGATATTCATCAACTAACGTAAACTACGCAGATGAGCACAGACGCAGGCTTTAAAGTGAGAGAGATTAAATTCAGCAGGAAACACAGAAGATGGAAGAGAATTTCGTAACAGAAAGGTGGCAGGAAGAAGTGTAGAAGCACCGCAACGAAAAAGCCTGAGTTACCAATATCAAATACAAAACTCATGGGTACGAACAGCACCTCCCTTTGCTACGAGGGCGTCGGGAAGGTGGTGGCACAAAGGAGCGATGGTCTTCGAGCACTCCAAGCCGCTGCAAAACTGACAGGGAAAAAGAGACAGCAACTCAATTGACGTAAAGATAGAGGGTCAAGTGAACTGGTAAGTACATTCCGCAGCCTTTTGGCCTTTGCCTCAACCCTATCCAAAGCCGGGTGAAACCAGAGTCTCCCGGATATGAGAGCAGTACTCCATACAAGGGTGATGAGGCCCTTGTATAGCTGAGCAACCGAGAAAGAGAAAAAGTCTTGAAATACAAACAGAACTCCGGCTTTGATGTGCCGCCCTTAGCAACTGTTGATGTGAATTTTCCAAGACATTTTTTTGTTTATGTTAAGGCCAAGGATGTTTATATTGTTAACAGGGAGAGACGAGAACTCGTCGAAAGATAGGTTGGGGAAGGTGTTTAGAGAGGAGATTGTAGGCGTTTGGTTTTTAAAGAACTGAATTTCACAAGGTTGAGACGACCCCACCAGGAAATTCTATCCACATCATCGAGAATAGAAATCGGAAAGATTAAGACGAGAAGCAATTCTAGAAGTAAAAGAAGGAGCAGAATTGAAATGAGTTGAACTAACGAGTGGATAGAGTTAGATGTGCAGGTGAGAAATTCATTAATGAAAAGTAGGAATAAAGTAGGAGATAAGACAGAACCCTGAGGAACACCACTTTTGACAGAAAAAGAACAGCCGATATTGAGTGATTTGAAAGAAAACTAGACATAAGTAAGCAAAGAGAAGGAGGAAACCCAAAGGAGGGGAGCTTGGAGAGCAGTGACGCGTGCCATACTCGGTCAAAGCCTGGATAGCGTCAAGTTACGCCACCATGCAAGTCTCTCCGGAATCTTGTATGGGCGGAAAACCATAAATCAGTTAGATAGAAAAGTATATCGCCAGTAGACCTCGAGCTCCGAAAGCCGTACTGGCGATCGGAAAGAAGTGAATGAGACTCCAGATGATCTAAGAAAGGAGAGTTGAGAAGGGTTTCAAAGATCTTAGATAGAATACAAGTGAGAGCTATAGGGCGATAGTTAGAAGGATCAGAGCGGCTTCCTTTTTTTCGGAACAGGTTGGACATGTGCGTGCTTCCAACACTGAGGGAAAGTATTAGTATTGAGACATAGAGAATATAGTTGAACGAGGGCGGGTCAGCACGAACGGACACACTCGATTTAAACTCAGAAGAATTCAACTGGGCCATTCCGGCTTCCTAACGTTCTTATAGATTTTGGTGGTTCATGCACCGATCAAATACTCACAGGCAATGGCTAGCATAGGACACCTGGAGAAGAAGGAGGAGTACCCAGAATCGCCTGTAAGTTTATTTAGAGAAAATAGAGCAATAGACATTTTCTCTTTCAGTTGGAGTAATTGAAGTAAATAGGAACCAATAGATAGAATAAGAGGAGGAAAGACAGATTTACAGAAGTTGTTAGAGATGTTTTTGGCAAGAGGCCAGAAAGATTTATCAGTAGGAGAATCAAGGAGGTTAGCGCACTTTCGTTTGATGAAAGCCCGCTTTGCTCGACGAAGAGTATCCCTGCAACGATTTCTAGCTGAATGAAAATTAGCAAGAGTGATAGAAGAACGAGAATTTTTCCACCTCGATAAGCATTGTCTCTAGCCTGAACGACCAGAGAGCAAGCACGATTGAACCATGCATTATGAGAGAGAAAGATTTAGTCGAAGAAGGAATGAACCTGCTCATACCATCAACGATTACAGCTCCCACCTTATCGGCAGAAGCCGAAGCGTCACCAGAGTCAAAGTAGTCATTCCAATTATAGTTGGCGTAGAAGCGACGCAAGGCCCCAATCGGCCCAATCAAAGTGCCAGAAAAAACGCAGAAATATATATATATATATATGAGATATATATATATAGTATATATATATATATAGATTATAAACATATATATATATATATATATATATATATATATATATATATATATATATATATATATATATATATATATATATATATATATATATATATATATATATATTTATATATATATATATATATATATATATATATATTTAAATCCCATATATTTATATGTGAAAGAAAATATATATATAAATATATATATATATATATATATATATATATATATATATATAAAGAGATATATAGATATGTGTTCAGATATTACATATATATATATACATATATATATATACATATATATATATATATATATATATATATGTATATATATATAAATCCAGATCTGGAAATTCAAAATTTACAATTATTCCCATAAACTCCTATGATAAAGATGCCAAATAATATTTATTTTATATGCATTTAATCAAATGTAGAAAACATCCTCAACATCCTCATTTTTCAAAAGAGGATGTGGATGCGTTATGAGGATGCGGATGCGGATGTTCCGGCAATGCGATGTACGTGTCAGCGCCTGATTTAACAATAGATATATATATGGAGAGGGCGCGGTATATATATATATAGCGGCATATATATATATATAGTAGTAGCAAGAGATGATATATATGATATATATATGTATATATATATATATCTATATATGATTAATCATTTTATTATTTAGACAAAAAATTCATTCTTAAACTTTTCCAGCTTATATG
>JABUQX010138702.1:5000-7500 GCA_015478945.1 Trachelipus rathkii
ATAGTAAGAAGACGCAGAATATATATATAGCAGTTATATATATATATATATATATATATATATATATATATATATATATATATATATATATATATATATATATATATATAGGCAAATATTAAGATTGTGATCAGTAAAATTTTTTTGCGTTAGAGTCGCTTGGGTCGAATAGTCAAAGCACATTAGAAGCTGCAGCTCCCAAAAGAGTCTCTCTCTCTCTCTCTCTTCTCCTTCTTTCAATATATGAAGATATATAAAATATATATAAAAAATATAAAAAAGTATATATATATATATATATATATATAAGTATATAAAAATATAAAGATATAGAGTAGGTAGAGAGTAGAGAAGAAGCAGATATATATACAAGTTATATAAAGATTTCCTGATCCCATGTCAACCCAATATCTCCAATTTTAACCCTTACCCCATTCCTTTCGAACGCAAAAATTCTACTGATCACAATCTTAATATTTGCCATATATATATATATATATATATATATATATATATATATATATATATATATATATATATATATATTTATATATATATATATATATATATATATATATATATATATATATATATATATGCATGCCAAGTACTCCCAAAAATATTGTTACACACAAATAGTGGTGTTAAATAAAAATAAATAAGCAGTTTAATTATATATAGTTTATATTATATATATAATATATTTACAATGTAATTTAAAACCATTATTAATGCAGAAAATGCAATGGTCTTTCATAATGATTGTTTTTTTGCCTTAATGCAAACCTTATAAGTCTGTTATGACTTATGACCAGTCGTCTATTGTCAGCACGCATGCTCTCCATCGGAAAGTTCTTCACTGCACCCTTTAGAGCTCGTTTTAAAGAACCAATATTTGGGTGTCGTGTCGTCTTGAGCAGATCTTACGCTCTAAAACTGCCCATAAATTGCCAGTCAGAAAATGAGGGAACATTGACCCTGAGCCAAACTGAGTAGACCTTTCTTTATGTGCTGGTGCTGAATCATATTGAAAACAGGTCCATGATTCATTTTCGAGATAGGTATGACCTTGTGGTTTTATACCACAACTTCCAGATCGGTTTGATGGCACTCGGCTGCCGAGGATTTAACACCTTTTCCTCAAAAATGGATGTCTGTGACCCCATCGTAATTCACTCCCCATCAATCAATCACAGAATCCTGATGATAAGATCTTTGCACCCGTGGTACTACGAATTCTGCTGTTCCATTTGATGACCTACCATACACCCCATCGTTATGGTGAAGCAATCTTCCTCGGCAAGGAATTATGATAGGAACTTATGGCAAGGCATGGAACTTGTGAAACGCTATAACATGGTTTTGTTACGCTCCACTTTATAGTTACTTAATATGTAACCGGTAAAAATGATGTATTAAGCTTAAAAGTGTGTAAGGTTACGTATTACCACCATAAATTATCGCCTTGCATACACTAATTTCTTACTGGGCTATATATAACTGCTTCAATTTTGTAGCTATTTTTCGTAGTACTTTTTATATATATATATATATATATATATATATATATGTATATTTATATATATATATATGTTAAAAAGAAGTGAAAGAAGTATATATATATATATATATATATATATATATATATATATATATATAGTATATATATATATATATATATATATATATATATATATATATATGTATATATATATATATAAATAGTAGCAGAATATATATATATATATATATATATATATATATATATATATATATATATATATATATATATATATATATATATTTTTTTATATATATATATATTTATACTTATATATATATATATATATATATATATATATATATATTATTTTATGGACTTTCAAATTTTTGAACACATACCTATAAGTTTTGTTCTAAATATTCATAGAACCTGTGGTATGAAATTTCATATTATTAATTCTATGTCGTTCCGTTCCGACTTTAAATTGAAAATTTAATTTCTTCAAATTAAGAGAGGAAATTCTTCTGCTATTGCAAATTTCAGCAAGTTTATTTTGGAATCTACTACTACTACTACTACTACTACTACTACTACTACTACTACTACTACTACTACTACTCTTTTTCTTTTTTTTCTTTCTTTCTTTCTTTCTCTTCTTTCTTCTTTCTTTCTTTCTTCTTGTTCTTCTTTCTTATTTCTTCTTTCTCTTACCTCTTGCTTCTTTCTTCTTCTTTCTTCTACTTCTTCTTCTTCTTCTTCTTCTTCTTCTTCTTCTTCTTCTTCTTCTTCTTCTTCTTCTTCTTCTTCTTCTTCTTCTTCTTCTTCTTCTTCTTCTCTCTTCTTTCTTCTTCTTTCATCTTCATCTTCTTCTTCTTTCTTCTTTCTTTTCTTTCTTTCTTCTTTCTTTCTTCTTCTTCTTATTATTATTATTATTATTATTATTATTATTATTTTGCTATTATTATTATTATTATTATTATTATTATTATTATTATT
>JABUQX010138702.1:12500-20000 GCA_015478945.1 Trachelipus rathkii
CTGGTAGCTTTGTTTATTTGATTTCAAACCTGAAAACGAACCAGCGGTAAACTTTTAGGACTAAGCTGAGAAGCGATTGTTAAAATTTTTGGCAGTCAAACAATTAAATATATATATATATATAGTATATATATATATATATATATATATATATATATATATATATATATATATATATATATATATATATATTTTTATTTTTATTATACAATCACCTTTGTCCCGCTTGAGCGGGGTAGTGGTGCGTACAGCCCCCCTCATTCACACCCTCCCGCTCCTTGCCCCCACCTACCTCCACCCCCACTCCCTATCCTCTCGCCAACACCCTACCCTCTTCCTCCCCCATCCCTCCTCCTCCAGCATCTCCTTTATTCCATCCATCCACCTCCCCTCCTTCAACATCTTCAAAGTTCCCTCTCCTTCCTACCCCCTCCGCCTCCCAAACTCTTCTAACCACTCTCTGCTCTCATTAGATGCCCATACCATCTTAATATTCCCTTCTCCGCTCTTCCCACCAGACCATTTCTCCAATCACATCTCTCCCTCACCACCCTATTCCTAATCCTCTTCCTTCTGCTAACCCCACAAACCGCCCTCAACCCCTTCATCTCAAATACTCCCATTCTTCCTGGACCTGGCATTCAACCCCCACGTTTCACACCCATACAACACCGCTGGTACACAGATTTTCTCGAACATACTTATCTTGACTTTCTGTGATAGATCCCCCCCTTTCCATATTTCTCTCAGACCACTCAAAGCTCTCATTCCTTCACCTATTCTATGCTCTATCTCCTCCTTCATCCCTCCCCCCTTACCCAACTCCATCCCTAAATATCTAAAAACCCTTACTTCTTCCAATACTACACCCCCTACTCTAACCTCTAACACCTCCTCCTCTACACTCTCCTCCTCCTCAAACACTAACACTTTACTCTTACCTGGATTTATTTTAAGCCCCTTTTGTCCACACATTCTCTCAAACTCCCTCACCAAATACCTCAGCTCTTCCGCGCTCTTCGCCACTAGGGCCGTATCATCCGCAAACAGTATCATGTTCACTTCTCTTCTATCATTCCCATTCATCAATTCCAACCCTCTCCTCCCTCACCATTCCTCTGCAAACACTCTCCATAAACAGATTGAATAGCCACGGCGACATTACACACCCCTGCCTCAATCCACACCATCCCAAACATCTCACTCTCCCCTCCCAACACTTCACACATTCTACGGTTCCTATAAAAAAGCCCTTAATACTCTTCCCCTAAATTACCCCACCCCATTTTCCCCCTCCAACACCCTCCATAATTCACCCCTATTCACTCCATCATATGCTTTCTCTAAATCTAAAAACACCCATACACTTTCCTTTCCTCTCTATACTTTTCCCCACAACATCTTTAATGTAAACACTTGATCCACACACCCTCTCCCCTCCCTAAACCCCTCCTTGTTCTTCCCCCATTCTCCCCCTCCGTTAACCTCTTACTCTCTCAATCAGTATTCTCCTATACACTTTCACTTTCCCTACCATACTTAAAAGACATATACCTCTATAATTTCCACATTCCATCCTATCCCCTTTCCCTTATACAGAGGGAACCAAACAACGATCCTAATCCTGGTACCTCACCACTCCCTCCAACATATGTTATACACCCATACAGCCATTCCTCCACCCCCACCTCCCTTCTGCAACATTTCCATTCTCACACCATCCAGACCTGCTGGACTTTCCTTTTTTTCCTTTATTCACAGCCCTAATAATTTCTCCATTTGTATTTTCATCCTCCCCCCTCCTCCCCACTTCATTTCCATCCTCACCTCTCTTGCATTTCTTCCCTCCCTACCCCACCCCCTTCATTCAATAGTCCACTAAAGTACTTCCCACCTCTTCCCTCACCTCTATCCTCCTATCCACTCCCCATCCCCTCCCTTAATCCTCTCCCCAACCCCTCCTTCTTCTTCCTTTTTTTATTAACTTCTTTCCAAAACATCTTACTCCCCGATTCAAAATTTTCCGTCACTCTTCTACACCATTCCCCTTTTGCTCTTCTCTTCGCCCTCTCCACCGCCCTCTTTGCTTCCACTCTAATCCTTCTATATTCCTCCCAACTATCTTCTCTCCTATTTCCCAACCATTTCATACATAGGCCTCCTTTTCCTTTTACCACCTCTCACTCACCTCCTCTCACCCACCATTCACTCCTTTCCTTCTGCTTGCACCCACCCTTTTACCCACATACCCTTTCTACCTCTTTCACATATTGCCCTCTCTAAATCTCTCTCTTCCACTCCCCCTCCACCTCCCCCACTCCCGTCCCTCTCACGTTTCTCCACCTGTCCTCCATACTTCTCCTAAACTCCCCCCTCTTACACACTGTCCCCTCCAATTTTTCCACCTTTATCACTTCCACTCTCCTCTTTTCTCCCTCTCCCTAACCATCACCTTCCTCCCACCCTTATCCTGGCAAGCACCAAATAGTGATCAGATATCCCCCCCTGCCATCTAAATACATTTACATCTAATAATCTATCTCTATCCTTCCCATTTACACACACATAATCTAATAACGCCTTCCCCCCCGTTATCTCACTCTTCCATGTATACTTATGATTCTCACTTTTTTTAAACCAAGTATTCCCCACTATCATTCTTCTTTCGACACACAACTCTATCAGACTTTCTCCATTAGCATTCCTCTCCCCTACCCCAAAAGGTCCTATTATTCTTCCCACCCCCACCCCTCCCACTCCTGCATTCAAATCTCCCAATAGACAAATTTTTTCATTTACCCCAAAACTTTCCCAACACTCATTCAGCTCCTCCCAAAATCTTTCTCTCTCCTCCTCCCTCGCTCCATTCACTGGTGCGTACGCACATACAAAAACCCACATTTCCCCCCCGAATTTCACTTTTACCCACATAATCCTAGAACTCACCTGGTTACACAATCTCACCTTATCCCACATCTCTTTCCTCATAACTATTCCCACCCCTTCCCTCGCCCTCACTCTCTCGTTCACCCCCGATATCATACCCTTGTATTCTCCAAAATTCATCTCCCTCTTTCCCTTCAACTTAGTTTCTGTTATCCCTAGCACATCCAACCTTTTTTCCTCAAACATCAACCCTACTTCCTCCCTCTTCAAATCCTCGTTTACCCCTCTCACATTCATACACCCCACCCTAATTACCACTCTCCTCCCCATCTTTCCCTATTTCTATAGATAACTCACTCAGGCTGTACGCTTTATGGGAACCCCCCACCCTTGGTACTTCCCAACACCAAGGGCTACCACCCCGCTCACCAACCCACAATATCAACAACAAAATACGTTAAAATAATATAAGACACAATAAAAGGTTAGTTACTTAAAAACTCCTTAAAATCACTTCCAATAAAAAAAGGTTAAAATGACAATATATTTCTTCCCACCCCCCTTCCCCATCCTCCTCCCTCTCCCTCCCCTTTTTTTCCTCTTTAAAATTTACACGTTAAAAATTTTATCCATTAAAAAAACTTTATTTAATCTTTAAAATTCTTTAAAATCTCCTATATTTACAAATATATAAAAGTCGCTTATACTTATTTTAAATATAAAAAGATATATATTCTTAAACGAACTTTTAAACTTTACACTTCTTAAATGTACGTTAATTCCTATTATATAAGTTTTATTTAAATTTTGGTTTTTTAGTAAGAAAAGTGAGTTAAGACATATAGGTTTCAAAACGTAAAAATAAATACGCACAAGTTTGCACCTTAAATTTTTGCTTTACGCATATAAAGAATGAACAAGAGAATAACTAAGCTAAACAGGAAACGTTTCACTCTTGTCTTTTTTTTTTATTTTATACCAGTACTTTATATGGTGTTTATAAAGTATATAGTACAAAGCATGCACATAGATATTTTATTTCCCAAATAATAAACTCTTGAATTTATGTTAAAAGATTCAACCTTAAAAGACCGATCACAAACCAGTTCTCCTTCAATTTATGTTGAAAGATTGGACGTACATTTCTTTCAACGGAATACTGAAAGACTGAAAGACAAATTTTTTCAATTTTGTGCAAGGAGCGTAACCAAACACATTAAAAACAGCAAATTTTATCCTTTTAGTTATGACTTGGTAATATTCCTTCGTTCCTTCGTTCCAACTATGATTATCTTATTTTCCACTTCACAAAGTCTCTTATTAAAATCACTATTTTTTTTTAGTTTCTAATTCTTTTAAGCGATCTTGAAAGATATCCAACCTCTTTTCAATCTTATTTACATACATATGTATTTAGCGTATTAATAATAGTACTTAACTTATTTAAATTCGTTGTCAAGTTCCTAATCAAAGGAAAAATAGAGTTAATATCAATTGGAAAATCTGACTTTTTTCCACTCTGAGATTTAGCAGGGCGGCATATTCTACTTCCAAACTGATATTTAGTAGAAGGATAATTTTTCTAGTCACTAATTACTTGATTAATACTATATGTTGCCTCTTCATTGCTTTCACTTTCAATATTTGGGTCATCGATCTCCAAGTATAAATAAATATATATATATATATATATATATATATATATATATATATATATATATATATATATATATATATATATATATATATATATATATATATATATATATATATATATATATATATATATATATATATATATATATATATACATACACACGGTATATATCTAATGAGCTGAAAGGAAATCAAAGGGAAGAATAGATATTGAAAGTGTGAAATTTCGAAATGAAAGCTTTGCGCTAGACTCTTTCGAAAGCCTTAGACAGACATGTCTGGAACCACAACACAAGATTTTACGTAATCTCGAAAAGCAGACGACCGTAAGAAAATAATGAGTTCACAATAATTGAGATGTTTCTAAATCTTCTTATTAAAGACAGATGTGAAAACAATAGAGATAACTTAGGCTAAAGTGATATAAGACTATAGCTAGAGGGTTGAGAGAGGGCCCCCTCTTTCATCAGAAGTTGGGAAAGCCCTTGTTTCCAGCATTAAGGGAAGGTAAAGGTTGATAGGCATAAAAGAAACGCTTTCTTAGTGTTAAGCTAGCTGAAAGAAAACAGAAACCAAATCTTCAAAAGAAATTACAATATTAGGCGTAAATGAGTTCGTGGGGAGGAGGTGAAGAAGGAGCAGTAGCTCCAAAATCATCTAAAGTAGAATTAGCTAAAATTTTGAGCGAAATGTTTAGGTTTAGAAGGTATAAGAGCAGCGAGTTCATCGGAAGAAACGAAAGGAGGGAAAGAGGACAAAGCAAAGTTGGAGTTGACATTTTTGACAAAGTGTCAGAAAGGACGTGAAGAGAAGAGCAGGAAAGAAAAGTTTTCTGTATCAGGAGGAATAAACTTTGCATGATTCCGGAATGAAATATAAATAAGGTGACCTGCTGGAGTTTGAAGACGTCGGAAGTTAAAGACAAGAAAACAAACAATGTCAATGTGACTGACCATGATCACAGGATTCGGCTTTGGCTAAGAATTCAGCATATGAACAGTAAGAAGGAACATAGTAGGGTTTCCTCTTCGAGATTTAGAAGAAGAAAGGTGGTGCTATATATATATATATATATATATATATATATATATATATATATATAGAGATGTATATATAAAGTATATATATATATATATATATATAAATAATTATATATAAATAAATATGGTTATATATATATATATATATATATATATATATACCGTATATATATATATATATATATATATATATATATATATATATATATATATATATATAGTATATATATGTTATTATATATATATATATATATATATATATATATATATATATATATTTATATATACCGTATATATATATATATATATATATATATATATATATATATATATATATATATATATATATATATATATATATATATATATATATATATATAGAGATAGAGAGAAAGATACAATTAGAAAAAGAGCAATTTGTTTAAGAAACAGATATATATATATATATATATATATATATCTGTTTATATATAGTATCTATATATATATATATATTTATATAAGAAAAAGTATATATATATATATATATATATATATATATATATATATATATATATATATATATATATAAGAAAAAAATATATATATATATATATATATATATATATATATATAGAGAGAGAGAGAGAGAGAGAGAGAGAGAGAGTTTATATCAAATATTTTGGATCATTAACAAAGGTTCGATTTTTCCTTTTCTTCTAATTGGGAAAGTTTTTCTTTTTCTTTTTCTTTTTCTTTTTCTTTTTCTTTTTTTGCCTTTAATATTCCCTATCATTATTATTCTGCAAAGGAAAAGGCATTCAAACTTTTTTTTCCCTTAGGGAAAAATCTTTAAAAACATTATTATTATTATTATTATTATTATTATTATTATTATTATTATTATTATTATTATTATTATTATTATTATTATTATTATTATTATTATTATTATTATTATTATTATTATTATTATTATTATTATTATTATTATTATTATTATTATTATTATTATTATTATTATTATTATTATTATTATTAGGTATAGCTAAATAAAAATCAAATTTCCTAGTCAATACAAATGTAAGTTTTCTAATGCGTATATTTGTAGCTCTATTTATAAAACACGTCCATTCTTTGAATGTTGAAAGTAGGTTTCGTGTGAATCATATATTTCCATAAGCTGCTTGAACATAATGCTCATTCTTTGATGCTTTTAAACCAAAAGGTTTACAACCTTGGGGCAAGTTGCAATCGGCGATTTCACTGGTTTCAGACGTGCAAGAAATCTTGTCCTTAAAAATAAAAGACATAAGGACTTTATTTTAGTTTCTAAATCCATATACCCCTCTCCATATTTTAAATATTATTTTGTGTGATAATTTTTTCCAATATTTTGTAATACTGTTATTATTATCAGACTATATACCGACAAATATAGACATATTTATAGTCATGTATTGCAATGCATTGCTTTCATCCAATAATTAGCCACCCCTGATATATATATATATATATATATATATATATTTATATTGTTCTGTGTTTATATATAAAAATTGAAAGAGTATATATATATATATATATATATATATATATATATATATATATATATATATATATATATATATATATATATATATATATATATGTATTATCGTTCTGTTCTGTGAATATAGAAGCAACCATATCTTTGTTTGAGCTTCGTATCTCATCTTTAATTTATATTTCAAAATTAAACGCAACAAGAAAGAAAACTTGATGAAAATCTTTTTTTTCAAAGGTTATTTTCCTGTTTCGAATTTCATTCGAGTCAGTCAAAGAAAAGTTAAGTTACGTCTCTTTGAGTTTATTAAACTCTTTGTTTATTTGATACCAACTTAATAGCCTTTCAAAAGATTTATAAATCTTTTTGGAAAAGTTAAAACTAATTCAAAAA
>JABUQX010138702.1:25000-27500 GCA_015478945.1 Trachelipus rathkii
CACTTCTGGTGAATTCTCCTTCCATTACTCTATCCACAATAACTTGGAGTGGATGGTGCAGCTCTCTTCTCGTACCCTGATGGTCATAAAAATGAACCAATCATACTAGACCTTTTCTTAACTTCCAATCCTTCTCCTTGTATTGTCAAACTTTTTCCGCCTCTGGGTTCCACTTCCTACGATTACCTTCTTATTCTTATTTCCTCCAAATTCTCTGTCATTCGCAACAAAGTTCCCACCTTCAACGAGTAGACGTTCTATTTATCTTCCACCGTTAATATTCTTGACATTTTCAGTCTGAGAGATTTGGTGTTCTGTGGCTTTTTAAAAATTTCTTCACCATAGACCAATTACTTGCTCTGTATAGGGGGCATTGTTCATACTTGTATGGACTCTACTTCGCATATTTGGGGTTGTTCCATTCACACAGCCTTTTTCATAGGATCGAGTCTAATTTCGCCTTATGAATTTTCTTGCTCTCACTGACCTTATTTAATATCTTGTCACACCGTCAAACTGTTGAATCACTATCTTTATACTATCATTATTGCAGCAGACGTTGTTCTTCTGAATCCTCCAATCATATACTTCATTTTTTGTGAAGACCTTTTGCAACTCGTATATCAACATAGTTATTACATCCTTTCTTTTTCCAACTCTCTGGCTCATTATTGCATGTATTCCACTGATAAAGTTTGGAACATTTCCTTCTTCAATTTTCTCTACTTCGTATGACTAAATCGCTTACAAAACGCGTTTTATCGGTTCTCCTTAGTCCTTCATTAATTGAATGTGTAATAGAAATTCCAGAACTTTACGTTTACTCCATGTAGGCTTCTCACATTTTCCGGCGGTGTGATATATATATATATATATATATATATATATATAATAATATATATATATATATTAATTATTTATTTATATTATTAAAATATATATATATTATATATATATATATATATATATATATATATATATATATATAATATAATATATTATATATATATTATAATATATATATTCTATATATATTGTGTAATATATATATATATTATATATATATATATATATATATATATATATATATATATATATAGTACACAATTCTTAAAACATTTATGACCGTATCATTCCCTTTTTTTTCTGAACACTCAAATATAAACAACATTGTTTACAGGAGCGAACCCGACCATTTTTGCAATTTCTTTTAATATATTTACTGATTGTGTCGTTGACACGGTTTATGACTTGCGTTTTTTCTTATAATAAATTATAGCACTTCATTTTTGTGCCGTTCATTATTGATCCTTGCATAACTTCACGCGCCAACTCACGACGACGACACCATTTTGCATTATTATCTATATTTAAACAAAGAGAAAATAACAAATCCAGCAATATAAATAAGACTCTATTGGTATGACCTTTTAGCAACTGTGAGCTCGTATCTCCAGTTGTGGCAAGGTTACTTTGAATACCACAAAAATAATTTCACTTTTCTTTAATATGTAGCAAATTTCGATGCAACAAAAACATCTTTCTTGAAAATTCACAACTCAAACCGTTCTTTATACTTTATACTCTTAGAATATATTTTCTTCGGAGAATCATATTACTCTCCTCACTAAACAAACTTCGGCGATGTTTGAAGATTCTGAGGTGCTTTTAGTACTTCTTCATTAGTACTACCACCCAATCTGGTTGTCAGATATATAGGGAAACATCAGCACTTGTATGGTATTCACATTGCACTTTTAGGGTGATTTGATTTACTGAACTCTTTCTGAAAGTGTCAAGTCTATGGCTTTTCGTTCATCGACTTTCTTATTTAATGAAACACTTGTTTCTTTATTTCGGAGAGCTGTTGTATCTCCGAGAGCTGTTGTATCATTCTCTATTTTCTAACATAATTATAATAGGCAAAGCTCTTCTAGACTCTTTAGTCACACTTCCTCTTTTGAGAAGAGCTCGTCCAACTAGACTCTCTTCAAATTCTAATCCCTTCTCTGTTCAACTCTGAACCTAGATTTAACAGTTATAATCATTCCTTCTTTTGTTCTAATAGTAAAGTCTACAATCCTCTTCTTTACTTTTAATTCGTCCAATTCATTTAACGTGTACACTTTCAAACACCGTTTTCTGGGCATACTTTTGGAATATTATGTCATTTTGTTTTATCTTTTTACTCCTGGTGGGTATCATTTTGACCTGTGACCTTTTCTCCACCAGAGGTGAGAGGCTTACACACACACACACGCACACCTACACACACAAACACACTCGCACACAACACAACACACACACACACACACACACACACACACACACACACACACACACACACACCTACCACACACAACACACACACACCACACACACCACACACACACACACACACACACACATATATATATTATATATTTATATATATATATATATATATTATAGTATATATATATATAATATATATATATATATATATATTAATATATATAAT
>JABUQX010138703.1:0-52277 GCA_015478945.1 Trachelipus rathkii
CGGGGGGTACCAAATTGATGATTTGTTTGGTAAAGCGGACATTCTGTTGTCAGTTAGCCATGTTTGAATTTGGTTGATTTATTGTTGTGTCAGATTTGTAGCAGTGTTTAGGTTCTGGTGTGCAGTTGCAATGGTGATGTCATCAGGGTAGGTAGTTAACTATGTTTGTGTGGTCTGTTTGTGGTTGTGGGAGATCAGCTGTGAATAGATTGAATAATGTGGGGGGATAGGATTCCTCCTTGTGGTACTTCATTTTTTATGTTTACTGTACGTGATTTTTTGTTGTTAGTTTGTATTTGAGCTGTTCTTCTGATGGGAAGTTAGAAATCCATTTCTTTAGGTTTGTAGGGATATTTGGTTTTATTATTTTGTGGAATAGGTTGTGTTTGGGTACTGTGTCAAAGGCTTTGTTAATGTCAATTGCTATGAGTATTATTTTGTGTGTGGGTTTTAAGTTTAGACCATTGATTATAGGTTGAATGATGTTTATGAGTGCAGTTGTGGTTGAGTGGTTTTGTTGAAAGCCATGTTGGAATTTGTGTTTGGGGATGTGTGGTGTAATTTTTTTACAAATGATTTTTCTAAAGTTTATAGGGTGTTGATAATAGTGAGATAGGATGAGGGGTTAGAGGTCTTTTTACCAATAGTTTCAGCTTTGGTATAATTTTTGCTATAGAGGGGATGTTGAAATTTAGGCTGACAGAACAATTGTATATGTGTGCTAGTTGGGTTAATGCAGTGTTCCCTAGGTGTTTGAGATGTTGTCCGGGCCTGTTGCTGGTGAGTTTTTAAGGGACTTTATAGTGTTTTCTAAGTCAGTTGTGGTTATTTCTATTGTTGGGTCGTGGTTGCTTTTTATTTTCTTGAGGGCTTTGATAATAATTTTCCTGTTTTATGGATGTGTTGGTGTTTATGGATTTGGTTTGCGAAATTTGTTGCTAGGATGTTTGCATATTGCTTAGTGGATTGATGGTTTTGTGTGTTTGGGTTTTTAATAGATTCATGAGTATGCGTTTGGAGGTTATTTGTATTTTTCAATATTTCTATTGTTTTCCAAATTCTGGTGCTAGTGTTTTGGATGTTTTTTTAGAAAGGTTTGGAAGTTGTTTGAAGAGTGTGTGTTTGTTAAGTTACTGCTTTGAGTATTAAGGGTGTTGATCTGTGTTTGAGTTTGTAGTGATGTTGGTACTGTTTTTCTGATTGGATTGTGTTGTTTAATTAATTTTTTGATATCCCCTAGGAATGTTTTTGGTTTGCATTTATTTTAGTTAATAATGTGAAGTTTGCATTGTTTTTGAAAGTTTTTATATTCTTATATACATTTAATTAAAATATAAATACTTGTACTTAGGCTGATCTCCTTAAGAGGATGTGTGTAATTAAAAAAAAAAATTACTTTAATACTTTGTTATATTTATTATAAGCATCTTTTTTTCTTCTTAAGAAACAGTATGGAATGAAGCTCCGACAGAAATACTTCCAGCCCCACAACTCCAGTACCCTTTGTTTACGGTAAGAAATATTTTTATAATCTTACTCTTTAGGGTATATGGTATTCCTGGGTGATGTGTGATAAGTTTTGAGATTTACTCTTACCCATTTAAATGAACTATATATATATATATATATATATATATATATATATATATATATATATATATATATATATATATATGCTGCCTATATATACTCCTATATATATATATATATATATATACTATCATCACCACCCTTTTCTCCCCAAGACTGGGGTAAGTACGTAACATGCACCAGAAACAAAAAAGTAGTAAGAAGAATAATTAAGTCGAAAGAAAGCCTAGCATCGCCCCGCTATACCTGTTGGTGAGAACTCGTGTCGCAGTCAGAAAATTCAGCCCAGGCTTCCTGGGACCACGATCGACCCTCACTATGGCATTTCGTCCAGTAATGGGGGTTCATCCTGTTGTCCCAGGTGGGCCCAACCATACAAAGTCGCCATTCACTTCTATTATGCACCTTTTCTTCTTTGCCTCAGCCAAACTCAAATTTCTCTCTTCCAGGCATTCCCCCTGACTCAACCCCTTTTTCTTCGGTTTCCCAGCTGGTCGATTCCATACATTCGCTTAAACAACCGACTATCATCCAACCTTTTCACATGACCAAATCATCTCAATGTACTTTTATTTATTCTCATTTACCCCTTTCATCATACCACACAACTCTCTAATACATTCATTCCTCATTTTATCAATTATTCTTACAGCTAACACGCCCCTAAAAAAAAAAAAATTTACTTTAATACTTTGTTATATTTATTTTAAGCATCTTTTTTTCTTAAGGAAACTATTTATGAATGAAACTTCGACAAATGCTTCCTGCCCACAACCTCATGCCTTTTTGTTTGCAGTATGATATTTTTATAATCTTTACTCTTTAGAGGTATATGGTATTCTAAAGGTGATGTGTGATAAGTTTTGAATACTCTAACCCATATAAATATACTATATATATATATATATATATATATATATATATATATATATATATATATATATATATATATATATATACTATATATATATATATATATATATATATATATATATATATACTACATATATATATATATATATATATATGCTATATATATATATACTATACTACTATCTTTCTTATATATATATATATATATATATATATACTATATATAACAACAACATATATATATATCATCACCCACCCTTTCTCCCCAAGACTGGGGTAAAGTGCGCGTAACATGCACCAGAAACAAAAGTAGTAGAAGAATATGGTAAAGTCGAAAAGCCTAGCTTTATCGCCTTTATATCTGTTAGTGAGAACTCGTCACGATCAGAAAGAATTCAGCAGAGCCTGCTAGACTGCGATGGACCCTCATATGGCATCTCGTCAATGTGGGTTCATCCCCTGTGCCAGGCCCACAACTAAAATCCCGCTATTCACTCTATTATGCACCTTTCTTCTCACCTCAGCCAAACTCAAATTTCTCTCTTCCCGGCATTCCCTTTCAACCCACCTTTTCTTCGGTTTCCCAGCACAGCTCTACTATACATTCAGCAGCTTATCAAACTATCGTCCAACCTTCACATGTAAACAATCTTAATGTACTTTTATTTATTCTCTCATTTACCCTTTCTCTTCACCACACAACTCCCTAACACATTCATTTCCTCATTTTATCAATTCTTCTCACACCTAACGCCCCTAAGATTGTCCATGAACACATTATACTTTAGATCCTTCCTCCCCCATTCAGATAGTCCCACTACTATACATTAACACCGGTAACAACATACCCTCATGTAGGACCCTAGCGCACTCAAGACTTGTTCCCTTTACATTCACAAAGGATTTAATTGCACCAGCCACCTTCCTTCCAATCATAACTTTCCTACTATATATATATATATATATATATACATATATATATATATATATATATATATATATATATATATATATATATATATATATCACCACGTTTCAATTCATTCATTGAATTTACTCTTACCCATCATAAAAAGACTATATATATATTTATATATATATATATATATATATATATATATAACATATATATATATATATATATATATATATATATATATATAACCAACCTTATATATATATATATATATACGCCCTTATATACATATAACTATACTATATACTGCTGCACATATAAGATAATTTTTAATAGTATATCTTATATATTTATATATATATGCTGCTGCTTTACATATATATATATATATACTATATATATATATATATATCATCACCCACCATTTCTCCCCAAGACTACGGGGGTAAAGTACGTAACATGCACCGAAACAAAAGTAGTAGAGAATATGACTGGGAGTCGAAAAGAAAGCTTCAACTTCATCGCCCCCTTTATCTTGTTAGTGAGAAACTCGTCGCAGTCAGAGAAAGATTCAGCCAGAGCTTCACTAGACTGCGGTGGACCCTCATATGGCATCTCGATCAATGTGGGTTCATCCTGTGAAACCAGGTGGGCCTAACCATACAAAGTCCTTATTCAACTCTATTATGCCTTTCTTCTCGCCTCAATGACTCAAATTTCTCTCTTCCCGGCATTCCTTACTGACTCAACCCACTTTTTCTTCGGTTTAACGCGCTCTACTATACATTCAGCAACCAACCATTATCGTCCAACAACACTACATACCAAACAATCTTAATGTTACTTTTATTTATTCTCATTTACCCCTTTCTTAACTACACAACTCTCTAATACATTCATTCCTCATTTATCAATTCTTCTCACAACTAACACACCCCTAAGATTTGTCCATCTGAACACATTGACTGAATCTTCACCTCTTATTCCAGACCATTGTCCCACAGCCATTAACACAGGTAACAACATACCCTCATGTAAGACCCTAGCGCACTCAAGACTTGTTCCCTTTACATTCCTGTAAATATTTAATTGCGCAACCACCTTCCTTCCAATGGTATTACGTCTCAACCAATTGGCACCTCATACCACTGCTACTATATATATATATCTTCACATACATATATATATATATATATATATATATATATATTATATATATATATATATATATATATATATATATATATCTCACGTTTCCATTCATTTTTACCACTGTAGCTACCTTAATCGCAGTTCGATCGTCGGCAAGTATTTGCATGGTTTCTGTCCAAGAGTGGTATAATATATATATATATATATATATATATATATATATATATATATACTATATATATATATATATATATATATATATATATATATATATATATATATATATAACATATACTATAACTTTATATATATATATATTTATATATATATATATATATATATATATATATATATATATATATATATATATATATATATATATAATATATATATATATATATATATATATATATATATATATATATATATATTTTATATGCTATATATATATATATATATATATATATATATATAATATATATATATATATATATAACCAATAGCCAACATATATATATATATGCTGCTGCTGCTTAACAGTAACAACAACATACATAGTAGCAACATAACAACCTTTGCTGCTGCTGCTATATATCTTCTTCTTGCTATTTATATATATATATATATATATATATATATTAGCATGGTTTCAGCCAAATTGGTATAATATATATATATATTTATATATATATATATATATATATATATATATATATATATATATATATATATATATATATATATATATATATATATATATATATATATATATATATATATATATATATATATTTATAAATATACATATTTATAATATAGCATATATATATATATAACTATATGCTTTCTATATATATATATATATATATACCCTTACTGCTCTATATTATTACTACAAATCTTATTCATCATTGGAAACACAGTCTCTCTGCCATTTTGACAATGCATGGGAAAAGTCGTAAAATTATTTATTTTATGATTGGTTATTTAGTTTGCCATTTTTTCATATTCTTTTTCATATATAAATATATGCAGCGTGGTGTCACTTTATATAAAACAATATGATTTTTCTTCGTTTCTCAGACGAGTTAGTATGCAGCTTTTGGAGAGGAAAAAAAAGCAGAAACTTTTTAACTTTGAGAAGGCTTAACTAAATAAAATGACTAATGCGTTTTTCTAATTTTGAATGATTATTATGTATTGTGTGTGTGTATTATTATTATTATTATTGTTATTGTATTCTTATTAATATTATTGTTATTGTTATTGCTATTATTATTATGAATATTTTTCTTGTTTGAGTTTACTCTTATTAAGTATTATTATTATTATTATTATTATTATTATTATTATTATTATTATTATTATTATTATTATTATTATTATTATTATTATTATTATTATTATTATTTATTATTATTATTATTTTGCCAAGTTTCTATTTTTCTAAATAGTTCTATATTTTCGTTGAGAATTTATCAGGAGGAGATATTGATTTAGAGATTTGATATTATTACAATATTTCGCCTGTATACTTCAGGCATGATCACAGTTAACTAACTATTTATGATACAACTAAAATAATGTTTGCAAGTAATAAATTTTCAAAAATAAAAATATTAATTTTTTTTAAATTTGCAAAATTCAAAAAATAATTTCAAAGAAAGATAAAAAGCTTACATTATTTTGCGAATATAAATTATTATCAGGAATATATATACTTGCAAAACATTCAAACATGTGAAATTTAACGAAATGAATGAGTGCTTGAATGTTTTCAGATGCACCTATGTATTCTAGATATTAAAATAATGTTTATTTTTTTATTTTCTTTAACATTATTTTTCAAGTGCCAATTAATGTTGAGCCCACTCTACATTTTCATGTTTTGAAATTGATTATTTTGTACACAACAAATACTGTAGCAATATACGTGAAATATAGGCCTAACAGAGGCTCCAATTTCTTTATTCTAGAATAATAAATTCCGCGGGAAGGAGGCCAGGCTGATTTTGGAAAATAAGAAAGAATTTTCAAAATTTTTGATATAATTGACGCTTAAGTAGATTTCTTTAAGATTATGTGTTTATTATTGTGTATTATTGTGTGCTATTGTGTGTGTGTATTTTTGTATCAATATTAATTATTATTATTATTATTGTATTATTATTAATGTGTGTGTATTATTATTATTATTATTACTTTTATTATTATTATTATTATTATTATTATTATTATTATTATTATTATTATTATTATTATTATTAATTATTATATTATTATTATTATTATTATTATTATTATTATTATTAAAACGTGGTTGAATATTTTAAAAATAACGATGAAGTTCAAAAAAGTAAGATGTTTGGAATTATATGGAAGAAAAAAGAATTAAAGATGCATATGTAGAAGGTAAAGGGTAAATGAACAGTTTGGAAGGAGGATGTATGGGGACTTACAAGGGAATAGGAGCTCTTCTGGAAGGAAGCTATGAAAAGGTGAAGGAGAATGAGAATAAGAATATCTTAGAATAATGAATAGGGTTGTGCTTTCATAACTGATGAAATGGATGTGGGGCAGGGTGTGGAGAACACTGAATCTGTATAACATGTGACACCAATGAAAGGTGATAGTGAGATACTTGTGGGTTTGATGGTGCAGAAGAATGGGTATTTGGAGATAGGGTCATTAGTAGGAGGAGGAGTATGGGTGAAGTGAAAAGTTGAATAATGATAGTCTGCAGGTATAGATGAAATTACTGGTGAAATGATCAAGAACGGAGGCGAGATGGTGATTTATTGGGTTTGCAAGTTATGTAACAAAGCGTTTTTGGAGGGTATAGTTTCGAGGGATTGGAGGAGAGCAGTATAGTACCCTTATATAAAGGGAGATATAGGGAACTGTAGAAATTATAAAGGGTTTGTTGAGTGTTGTAAGGAAGATTTATATACTGGTATTTTGGTCAAAAGAGTGCGTTCAAGTGACAGAAGGACTGATTGGTGAAGAACAAGGTGCGTTTAGGAGTGGTAGAGGATGTGTGGATCAAGTCTTTGCATCGAAACAAATGATTGAGAAGATGAGGGAGAAGAAGAATAAATTGTATTTAGGTTTTATGGATTTGCAACAGCAATATGATAGGATTAATAGAAACTCTATGACAATTGTTAATGATATATGATGTTGGTTGTAGGCTCTGAATGGAATAAAAGTATGTATGACGTGAGTGAAGCGTGTGTAAATAAATGGTGTCAAAGAAAGTGGTGGTTTAATATGAAATTGCGGGAGGCAGGAATGTGGATTCTGGGGTTATGAAAATTAGTGGTGGGGGTGAGCAGGAGATGGTGTTAGAATGATGGAGAATGGAAGAGATTTGGTTTTGTGTGGTGAATCTGAAGAGAGTTTAAGAGGATTGGTAGAGAGATGGGTGTGTAAAAGGAGGGGTTGAAAGTAAACGTAGATAAAGTAAGGTTATGGTTGTAAGTGAGAACAGTCCTGGTGTGAAGTTATGTTAGATGACGAGCAGCTGGAACATGTGTCTGAATTTAAATATTTGGGGTATGTGTTGAAGGGAACAGATGATGTAGAGTGTAGTAGGAAAGTTGAATGGCAGGAAGAGTGGCTGATTACAATTAAATCTCGTTAGTGGATATTAAATGGACTAGTCTTGAGGCGCTAGGGTCTTATGGGTTATTGTTACCAGTGTTATTGGTATTAGTGGAACCTGGATGTAACATCAAGACATATAGATCAGGCACAATGTGTTCAGATGAACCAGGGCATGGTGTGAAGAATGACCAAATGAGAATGAGCGTGCTTGGAGTTGTGTTGTAGAAAGGATAACGAAAATATCAAATGAAGGCCACGTTGAGGGTGGTTTGATCATGGAAAGGATGGATGATTGTCAGTTGGTTAAGAAGTGGATGTATAGTGGTTAGTGTGTTTGGAATCGACCGGCTGAGGAACCAGAAAGAAAAGTGGATTAGTCAGTGAAGGAATGCTGGAGAAGAGAAATGCTGAGTTTGGCCGATGCGAGAAAGGTTCATGCAAAGGGTAACTGGGTCTGTGTGGAGAAATTATGTTGTACCCACCTAACTTAAGGAAATGGGCATTGATAAAAATACCATGATTATATTTTCGCAGCGATAATGGTTCCTGTTTTAGTGACGGCTATTTGGATGCGACGCGGTACACAACTAATAGGTATAAAGGGATTCAAGGCCTGAGCTTTCTTTTTTGACTTTGTCATGTTCTTCTACTAATTTTCTGTTTCTGGTGCATGTTGCACACCCCCCGGTCTTGGTGAAGAAGTTGGATGATGATGATGATGATTTATTGTATTTTTATTCACTCGACCCTGATCTAATACGAATATTAATAAAATAAGTTTATATTATTTATGCCATCTCAGTACAGATTTTCATTGTTGTCTTACTGGCTATTTATAATGTTAACATGTTATTAGTTTTCTTGTAACTACTCATGGTATTATATTATATTATATTTATTTTGTTGTTATTCATTCTTTTTAGTTAATCATTTAACTATGTATATATATAAATATATATATATATATATATATATATATATATATATATAATTATATATATATATATATATATATATATATATTTATATAATATATATATAATATAATATATATATATATGTATTTTTTTTTTTAAATAAAAAAAAATAAATTAATATATATTATATGATATATATATATATTTATATATATATTATATTTTATAAATCAAAATATTTTATATATACATATATTTTTTTTTATATATCTCATATATATATATATATATATATATATATATATATATATATATATATATATATATTAGACAACTCTAATATAATACAATTATAAAAGTAAAACTAAAATTAATTAAAATCTTTATATAAATTTAAAAACTGGAAATTTCCTCTTAAAACCGATTTTTTAGTGAAATAAACATTTTAATTCGTTGTCGTTAATTCTTTATTGTGTTTCGCAGTAGGGTTGGTGAATCTTGCTTGGGAGTTGGTGTTGTAACTTAAATATACGGATAAATTTCTTAATTTTTAACTAAACCTTTTGTTCGGCAGTTCTCAAAACTTCAATTGCAAACGTTTTTCTTTTTTTCTTTTTTATTCTCGCGCAAATAAGCTCTGTCGAAATGACTTGAAATTGAGCCATACAATGATAGTTCTACTATCTAAAAAACTTTTGATGAATTTTTGATACCTGCTTTCGAAAACAAAAAGCTATAGCCAAAAAATCAATTGTTTACTTAGGATAGTTTTTCTTTATAATCAATAGGAAGTTTTTCAGACATATGGAATTCGGCAGTTACAACGTTTTCATTTAGATAATTATTTTTGTTTAACCAATCGTTTAATTGGTCATGGGAGAAAAATTTTACAAAAATTATCTAAATAAAAAATGTGCCTCTTTGTAATTCTAGTATATGCCCTGAAAATTTCAGATTGATCGCAAATATATTTATCACAATTTTTCATTAACTGAAAACTTTGGACTATTTTCTGGAAGTTAGGTATAATTTTTTTTTCTTAAGCATATCAAAATTCATTACAAGAGATTTAGATAATAGAAGTATCATTATATAGGTTTATTTTCAAAGGTTATTTCGAGCATAGGTTATGTGCACAGTAATATCATTATTTTGGGATTTTCAAATTCCAATGAAAACAAACAAAGGCACCTCGAAAATTCTATTTTAGAATTAAATAAATATAAAATGTTATTTTTACTTGATTGTAGATCGTATGAAAATAAAATTATGTGAAATTTAAGTTGAGTAAAGATTTTGCTACCAATTCCCCTCTGAAGCTGAGTTACCAATTTTTAGACGTTAAACGCCTCTTAAACTACTAAAGCTAAAACAAGGACCAAGGTTAAACCAGTAAAAACCATTACAAAAATGTAAAAAAGACAAATCTCTTCTTGTCGAATTTTTTAACACTTGTGTAGTGGTTTCACAATTTAAATTGTTTTGACTTTTTAGTTATGGTTTTATGGAAACCTGATGATGTTTTGATGTCGAAATGCTCTTAACTTTTCATTTCATTATTTCATTTATGTAAATATTTGTTTAAATTTTTATATTGACCGAACCATTACTTTATATATATATATATATATATATATATATATATATATATATATATATATATATATATATATATATATATATATATATATATATATATATATATATATATATATATATATATATATATATATATATATATATATATATATATATATATATATATATATATATATATAAAAACATACCTGATATATATATATATATATATATATATATATATATATATATTCACATTTATTTATATATATATATATATATATATATATATATATATATATATATATATATATATATATATATATATATATATATATATATATATATGGTAAATATCTAGTTTTTTATCTAAATATTTTCTGAAAAATTTTCTAAGTTCAAAAAATTTCTAGTTCAGAAAAGTTGTTAAGTTTTTAAGAAATTGTTTGGTGACAAGCTTGACATAATTCCAGAAGCTTTACTAACAACCTTTTGAACAAATTTTTTGGTGAAGAATTTTTCAACCAAATCAAAATGAATATTTATATAACTACTATATATATATATATATATATATATATATATATACTACTCTTCATAAACGCCATATATATATATATATATACTACCATATATATATACTATATATATATATATATATATATATATATATATATATATATAATATCGTATAAAAAATATTATTGGAGTTTCATTTTCAACCTGACATTTTGACCGTAAAATTTACGGTAATTGGCCGGCATCTATCGCTGCCAACCAATTACCGTAAAAAATACAGCGACCGTATATTTACTATAAAATGTGACCGTATTGTTTACGGTTTATTGCTGTATTGAAAACGGTGACCGTATTTTATGAGATAACGGTGGTCTTATTTTTTACGGTACCTTATCGTACTGAAAACGGCTACATTAGATAACGGTGACCGTATTTTTTACGGTAATTAGATAACGGTGGTCGTATATCTTACGGTACGTTACTGTATTGAAAACGGTGACCGTATTTTATGAGATAACGGTGGTCGTATTTTTTACGGTACCTTATCGTTCTGAAAACGGCTACCGTATTTTATTAGATAACGGTGACCGTATTTTTTACGGTAATTGGTTGGCAGCGATAGATGCCGGCCAATTACCGTAAATTTTACGGTGAGAGATTTACAGTGTATATCCCATCTCTTCTGGAAAAAAAAACCCTATTCATCAGTAACTGAAGGTCAGTTTGAAGTTAAAATTGTTGTAAAAATAGCTAGTGTAAATGTGGAATGAATGTAAAAATAACATAATGAGTTTTAAAAAATAATATAACTAAATTTTTAAAGACAATAAAAGAGTTTATATGCAAGGTCGAATCTACTGTAAGGCTAAAAGATTTATTAACTGTTATTTACTTTCAAATTTCATTATCTAGTTATCTCTGTGATAAGTAATTATTAATCTATCTCTTTTCTATAGGTACTACAGCAACAAATGCTAGAGAGAGCTGACCACTTACATTGCACTTCTATTACCTTTGCAATGTTCTCTTTATCATGAAGAATGCTGTGTCTTTCTTTACATAAATTTTGTGCTAACATTTGCAACAATTTTCTTGATTTCCGTGGTCTTCTTCTTTATGGTTCTGTTTTGTGGAGTTCTTACATCTTCTATATTCTGTTCTGAATAAAAAAAAAGCTTGTTCTGGTTATTCTGGTATTATTTGATTCTGAAGCCCTATCATAAAAAATTTTAGCTTTAAAAATGTCAACTCAAATTACAGTTCATATTAAATAGAACTGGAGAAGCATTTCCTGATATACAGTAAGAACTTTTTAGGAAGAAGAAACTCATAAAATACTTTAACGTAAAGAAAAATTTGACTTAAAGAAAAGAAAACAATATATTTTTAAAGCGAAATTAAAGATGACGTAATACCGTATAATATATTTTAATTAAAGTAAAATTTCAAGTTGAGGAATATTTATTTCAAGGCAGAATTTTCTAGTAAAGAACTCAATAAATAAAAGTTTAAAACAATATTTCTCATCAAGAAAAGTCAGAAAAAGAATATCAAAGCATAATATCTGCCTAAATATAACACAAACAATTTCCCAATCTCATCATTTCTTGTCAACATCCAACGTAAACAAACTTGGAAGGATGAAAACTTTTAATTTTTAATTATAAGGAATTAAAATGCGCATTATTTATAACTCTAAGAAAATGAGAAGTCTCTCTTATGTCAAAGAATTTTAATAATTTATTCAAGAAATTACTTGGTTCACGAATTGGACAAAGTTTTTTGTTTATCTTTCATAATTAATAATTGAATATTTAATGTTTCTTAAATAATAATAATAATAATAATAATAATAATAATAATTATAATAATAATAATAATAATAATAATAATAATAATAATAATAATAATAATAATAATAATAATAATAATAATAATAATAATAATAATAATAATAATAATAATAATAATAATAATAATAATAATAATAATAATAATAAGCAGCGTAGCTACGCTCCCTAATAATAATAATAATAATAATAGAAGCGGCAACAATAACAATAACAACATCATCATCAACAAAAACAATGTCATCAATAATAATAATAATAATAATAATAATAATAATAATAATAATAATAATATAATAATAATAATAATAATAATAATAATAATAATAATAATAATAATAATAATAATAATAATAATAATAATAATAATAATAATAATAATAATAATAATAATAATAATAATAATAATAATACTGTAATAATTAGTGCTTTTTAAAAATAATATTAATAATAATAATAATAATAACAATAATAATAATAATAATAATATATGTAATAATAATACAATAATAATAACAAACAATATAAAATGGAATCTTCAACGTAATAACAATAAAAACAATAATAATAACATAATAATAACGTAATAATAATAATAATAATAATAATAATAATAATAATAATAATAATAATAATAATAATAATAATAATAATAATAATAATAATAATAATAATAATAATAATAATAATAATAATAATAATAATAATAATAATAATAATAATAATAATAATAATAATAACGATATGAACGTATATTTTGCAGCCGACAAAGTTCCTAAAATTAATACGCTCATTATTGAGACCCTTTTCTAACGTCCCTCATGGTATATATATATATATATATATATATATATATATATATATATATATATATATATATATATATATATATATATATATATATATATATATATATATATATGCTATATATATATATATATATATCTATATATATACTGTATATATATATAAAGTGCCAATATTTTATTTCAATTACTATTTTTATCCTTTGTTTTTTTTTATTATTTTTTTTATATATAGTTAGTCTTTATAATATGTTTATGTATATTAAACTTAAATTGTTTTATTTTAACTTTAATTTAAATTTTTTGAAGCTCAAAATTATTTATTATCTATTCTTTTTAAATATATTTTGTTATTTTATAGGTTTAATAAATGTAGATAAAATTAATTATCGTATATAATCGTATATATTTATATGTAATTGTATATAATTTTTTTAATAAAATATCGATATATATATTGATATATATCGATATATCGATATTTTATGGACAAAATAAAAGGTCGAAAATAAATAGTTTATAGATAATAATAATAATAATAATAATAATATAATAATAATAATAATAATAATAATAATAATAAAATAATAATAATAATAATAATAATAATAATAAATAATAATAATAATAATAATAATAATTATTATTATTATTATTAATATTATATGTATAATAACCAACATGTGTATAATATGAATTAACAAAACTTGAAGCATCTTCCACAATATTATAATAATAATAAAATTAAAAATTATAACCAATAATAATAATATATAATAATAATAATAATAATAATAATAATAATAATAATAATAATAATAATAATAATAATAATAATAATATTAATAATAATAATAATAATAATAATAATAATAATAATAATAATAATAATAATAATAATAATAATAATAATAATAATAATAATAATAATAATAATAATAATAATAATAATAATAATAATAATAATAATAAACATAATAATAACAATAATAATAATAATAATAATAATAATAATAATAATAATAATAATAATAATAATAATAATAATAATAATAATAATAATAATAATAATAATAATAATAATAATAATAATAATAATAATAATAATAATGTTTTACTTTTAGCTTCTTATTGATGAAATATTTTCTTCTAATTTCCATTTTAATTTGTTAATACTATTCTAAAAAATAATTTACAAATAAAGTATGTTGCATATTTATATTTATTAGTTCTTGACCAGTTTCGTCAATAAACCTCTGACATTTTCAGAGTTTCGATTTTAACAAATGAATGAATTATTTTAAACAAGAAAATAAATTATCAAATTATAAGTAGCATTTCATATTATATTCAATCTAAGGGACAGTACAGTAAACTTGATGTTAATATCTGATTTGTGATATCTTATTTAATAAGCTTACCTATTTTTAGTTTTTGCGCTCTGCATGAGGAATGTAAAATTTTAAATGAATTAGTTAGTACAGGTACAGTTGTCTTGTTATGTTCGATGAATAAATGCCCGTACATTTTACTGTTTTTAATTAAAGCGATGCTGGTATGCCCTATCTGTTAATCTATTAGTCGTGTAACGTCGACGTTCAGTCAGACTCCGGGACACGTGAATTAGTACACCACATTGGGATTAACTGAAAGGAAATCTTTGGTTGAGGAGCAGGAATAAACTTTTGTTTTGTGGTATAGTTTTACTGCAATTTTTTAGTTGTTTGTTGATATAATGTGGGTATTAATAATTCCGCGTAGGCATTTTTCTTCTTTGTAGAAGTAATTAGCGTTTGATGTTTTAAAATAAATGCCAATGCTTTCAGAGATATCGTCCGTATTGTACTGTTTTTTTATAGAGTTTGTTGATGGTTTTGTTTATTATTTTTTCTGTTAATTCTAACAGGTAACTAGTTCCAAGTGATCAGGCTCTGTTTGATTCTTTTAACTTAACATCAAACGATTCCCAATCAGAGCACAATTTATAAGCTCTTTATATATATATATATATATATATATATATATATATATATTATATATATATATATATATATTATATATATATATATATATATATATATATATATATATATATATATATATATATATATATATATATATAATATATATATATAAATTTATGTGTATATATTTTTTTACACATATTTATATTTATATATATATACTTACTACTTATATATATATACTATACTATATATATATATATATAACTATATATATATATCTTTCTTATATATATAAATATATATATACAACATATATATATATATATACTATATATATATATATATATATATATATATATATATATATATATATACTATATATATATATATATATATACTATGCCTGTATATATATATATATATATATATATATATATATATATATGAGAGTTTTAGTAATTGAATTTTATATACTTCTTAGGAGTAGGAGCTGTAATTAAGGTATAGACCATTTTCAGTTGGCTTGAGATATATGATGTGCCTGTAAGAAAAGGTTCCATCATCGATAATTTTGATTTTAATAATCAAGTTAGTAATATTATTTGGAGATGTTTCAGATATGAATGTGAGGCAAGAAAGAGTTTGCAAGTGGTTGATAAACTGAAAAATGTTAGCACGGTTCTTAAATACGAGTATAGTAATGGTGTCATCAAGGTATCTTACCTAGAGGACTAGGTATCATGTGTCATTTTTTTTAAAATTCTATATTCCAGTTCAGATATGCAAAAGTCAGCAAATGTAGGGTCTAGTTGAACTCATGGCAACACCATCTTTTGAATTAAAAACTATCTTGAAATTTAAAAGGAGATTCTGTGCAGCATATTAATAATAGGTTCCACGTGTGGTTTTCAGATTTGTCGTGAGGAGTGGGATTGTTGGAAAGGTAAACATGTTTAATTATAATATCTATATAATATATATAATTTCTACAACGGGAGACATTCCGTAAAAAATATATTCAACATTCAAAAGAGAAGCAAAGCGTCTTCTGAATTTGCAAAAGTTTTAGTATAGATCAGTTTATTTCATAGGGTTATTCCTCTAATTAAGATTTTGAGCTTAAATGTATTTATCTAAGTAAGGAGTTATTTATTTGGTATTGTGCTATTGATTTATTTTTTAAACTTAAGGCCTAATAGGTTATTTATTGTTACTTTTAATTATAAAGTCTATTCTATTTTAATAATAACTGGCATCTTTTACATAATTTTCTATTATAATTTCTTCAAAAGAAATTATAATATTCTATGTGTAATTAAAATTTTTTATGTTATATTATTTAGTAAAAAAGTCTGGTGAATACATAATACGGTAATAAGATAAGGACTGGTGGAGAGCAATGATAGCAGTCTTATTATATAAAGGTAAGGGTATTGATTGTGAAATATGCTAGGATATATAAGGCTTTAGGGGTTGCAATTGATAATTTCCTTGTTGTAGCAATTATTAAAAGATTGAAACTAATATATATTTTACTCTTAGAGTTAGTACTTATATATACTTAAAGTTGTTATACTTATATATTGATTGTAGTATGGTTTAATAGATATTAATTGTATATTTTATACCTATTTGTTAATTTATTATAAGGGTGTACTTTAATATATTAGTATATTATAATAGTAATTTTTATTATAAATAGTGGTGTTACTCAAAATAATGATAATAAGGTTATATATATAGATATATAATATTATCTTATATAAGTTATACAATAGTTTAATATAAGTATAATGCATTCTGTAGTTAGTTATCTATTATAGTGGCTAAAGATATTTTAGGTATATTTTAGTAAAATTGCGTGGACCAGCGTTTAGTGAAAATTTTTGATAAAACCCGTCAAAATGTATCGTAGGATAATACTAAATAAATGCATCAAAACAAGTAAAACGGATAACATACGTTGGTTGGAAATGCCTAGGTGCCAATTTTAGTTGCGGAAATTTAATTGTAAAAAGGATATAATAATATTGTAATAATCATACAAAAGGGGAAACCTACAATGCTACACGAAATTAGGAGAATACATTATGTGTATGGAGAATCCCCATGGGGTAAAAATTTCACATAGGAAATGCTTTATACGGCACACTAAAGCACTAGGGGTACTGGAGTCCGACGGGGAACACTGGGGGGGACGTTTCCATTACCCGCGATAGGGAGGGGCTGTTGTAGGAAGGGCCTCGCGAACATCCGGGGGACACAAAATACACCGAAAGAGTGTGGGGGTGTCTGTGAGGAAAAGGGCTCCGGAGGGCGGGGAATTAGGGTCTACCCGTGTTCCCCGGATAGTGTCACCAGGAGAGACCGCCGGACCACTTGCATCGTGGAGCAGGTATAGGGCCCGGTTTAGGAGGGTATTTGTCTTTAGGGGTGAAAAAAATGCAAAATTTGGGAAGTAGAAAGAATCTATTATCTTTAACGAGGAAACCATAAGGGAGAGTGCTCTAAAGTAGGCCTTATGTACTCCATAATTGTGGATAAGGGATAAAAATGAACTAGTGGTATATTTTATTTTTGGTATTATTGTTTTTGAAACGAGTTTTCACACTATGTGAAATTGAGTACCAGAGGATCAAAAATGTTCATTCCTTTGGTACGCCATGTATTGGCTATATTAGTATTTTGATATTTATGATTATGGGGAGGTAGGGTGCGATGATAATATATATATAAAGGGTACTTTATAAATAATAATTAGTAGTATAAGTTAAATATAATTTGTAGCAAGGGTATTTTATTATGTATTATTGAGTGAGGGTGTATTGGTTAGTCGGCTCATATTATATAAATAACAATCATATTTTGGCAAGGATTTAGATAACCTCACATGACGATATGTTCTCCGCAACATATAGAATAAGATTTGGAGGTCCAAGCTGCTTCGCTATCGCGGCCTCTCATCCTAGTGTATCCGTTTTAACTCGTAACGCATTGAATAGTTGTCAATTTTAGGTATACATATGATATGGATTATTTGGACGTTAAAGCGTTCGGAGTTTTAAACCCACTTCACGAGTTACTGAGCCTAATTATATAATAAATAGTATGAGAGTGAGTTTATATAGGTACTGGCGTACTTTTATATCATATATTATACTATATATATTTTTTCTAGATACTTGTGTCATATTCCTATATAAGACAAGAGTCATATTTCCCTTATCTTAAATGATATGGATATTTTTATTATTATTCTATTAGCCCTATGAATAGTTACATGAATCACGAACCTTATATATAACAGTATATAACTGATATCTATAATATATATATATATTTTATATATTATATATATATTATTTATATTATAATCTATATATATATATACTAACCTATAAATATAACTATAAGTAATATATCAACTTTCCCAGTAACATGATTATCCCGAGTAAAAATATATAATATAAGTAGTATGGCCGCAGTGATGATGATAATTAGTATATAAATATATAGATATATAGATGATATGTATATAATTTATATAATAATATTTATAAAATATATTATATTAACTAATTATATATAAATATATTATTATTCAATACCATTTAACATATATATATAAATGATTTCTATGAAAAGAGATATCAAATTTAGCAGTAATTATAATATATAATATATATTATTATGTATAGTATAATATATATAATAATATTATATATACTTATATTATATTATATATATATATATATTATAAATTAAATAGTATATATATGATTATTATATTATATTTATTCAACATTATATATATAATATATATATATATATATTATATTAATATATATAATTATTAATATATAATAATATATATTAATAATAATTATATTATATATTAATTATTATATAATTATATAATAATATAATAATAATTATTAATATAAATATATATAAAATATTGGGTATACGTATTCCAATTATCTAAAAGAGGGAGGCAGTTACTGCCTCACCTCCCTAAGAAGTGTTTACTCTCCCTTTTATCTCAAGCACAACACCACTTACTTTCTTGAGCGAATGTTCACATATAGATTTTTAAGAGAGTACGTTCACTAACATCCAATAATGGATTTACATTATTCCTAAACAGTACTTTAAAAAGAGGTTTCACAATTAGTCATATTATATATAATATTATCAAAAAGAGGATGGTCAGTTTGTATGATACTTATAAAGTTTATCTAATTGATTATCTTTTAAACGTATATTAAGTTAATTAGGCAGTTTTTTTTATTTGTATATCCCTCACAAATCTTGACTAGGAGCTTACTTTATAACTAATGGCCCTTAATTCGTACCTACTATTTATTGCCATTTTTTATATTAATATATATATATATATAAATTAATATTATATATATTATTAATATATATATTATAATATATATATAATATATTATAATAATATATATTATATATTATATTATAATATATATTATAATATTATAAATATATAATATAATTATATTATATAATTAATATATTAATTATATAATTAATATATTATATATTATAATAATATATATTATTATTATTAATAATATTTTATATATTATACATTATTATTATAATATAAAATATAATTATATATATAGATATCTATATATTATATATTATATATTAATTATATTAATTATATATATAATAATTATATATATAATATAATTAAATAAATAACAACTACACACATATTATATATATAATTATATATATATTATATATTATATAATATTATTAATATATTTATATATTTATATTAAATATTATATATATTTATTATTATTATTTAATTATATATTTATATATTATAATTATTTATATATATATATATATTATATTACATACATTCATATATATATAATATTAATATATTATATATATATATATATTATATTATTTATATAATAACATATATTATTATATATTATCTATAATTTGGTAGAAAATTTAGTTCTAGGAATACATTTTATAAATATACATATCAAATACGTAAAAAAAACAAAAACTTGAAATAAGAAAATAAAATTATTGACATACGATTAAAAATTGCACAAAAAGTATACATTTGCAAGTAACTACTAATCAGCTAATATAAGTACCTAAGTATCAATGATATAAAGTACAGTGGTTTAGAAACTGCATAAGTACATAAAGTACATATATAATAAAGTACAAGTCCTCAATATATAATACCAAAAAATGTTATACTTAATATATAGTACAAGTACAAGTTACTATATAGTATCAATGTAACTTGAATCACCAATCCACTGATAATATAATAAATTATATAATTATATATATATTAAATAATATATATTATATAATATAGTTATAATATATATATATATATATATATTATATTTATACTATATTATATAATATATATATATTAAATATATATATTATAATATATATATATAATATTTATTTATATAATGTATATAAATATATATATTATATATATTAATATTTAATATATAATATATATATATATATATATATATATAATATATGGTTATATATTATAATATATTATATTATAATAATATATTATTATTTATATAATATATATTTATTACTATTAATATATATTATTTATATATATATAATTATAATAATAAATATATATATATTATATAATTAATATTATATTATAATATATTTAATATATTTATATATAATATAATATATATATATATTATATATTATTATATATAAATATGATTAATATATATATATATATATATAATATATTATAATTATAATATTATATAATAATATTATATATATTAATTATATTAATAATTATATATATAATTATTTATATAAGATAAGATTTCCTCATTTATACGCGGATTAATTAATAACATGCAAAAATCTCATATACTCCACGTAATCAATTATATATAATACCCCATTCCGTGTGATGCAAAAAATTGACAATTACTGCTGCATAAAATTCAATCTTAATATATATTATATAATATTATATATATAATATTAATATTATAATATATATTATTATTATATTATAATTAATATATATTATTATATAATATATTATTAAAATTATTATTTTTAATATATATTAATATAATAAATTATAATTATATATATTATATATATATGATATATATAATATAATATATATTAATATATAAATATATATATATATAATTTATTATATATATATATATAATTAATCGATAGTATTATAAATATTATATTATAACATTAATTAATAATATATTATTATTAATAATATATATATTATATATTCGGCGACTATATTTTTTTAAATGTTGCCATGATGCTTTTCAAAGAAAGGTTTTATATATTTTCTAATTTTTATTTCGCATCACTGTGGAAATATTTATGATTATATAGTAGTAACACACTTAGTATCTCATAAATCAACGGAAATTAGAATAATACTAGTGGTCCGTTGGAAACTGTGCGATAGCGTAAGTAGGAATAGAGCATATTGTTGAGGATCGTCATATGTGAACCGATCATTATGCGTTGATTTATAGTGTGTCTTCATACCGCTGATTTTTATGGTATGCCTGCGTATGTATACGGAATAGAATAGTGTATATTGTTAAGAAGAATTCACATGCATTTAGTAGGTAATAACCTGTTATTAATGTTGTAATATTATCGTTGTCAGTGAGTAGAATGACTTTGAGAATATGCTTAGTGTAGAGCTCACGGTGGTCTAGTGAGTTGTGCAGCTTATCAAATAGAGGTCCTCACCGATAGTATTTATATCATTCATCTTGATCAGGTACTTTTTACATGGCACGCAATCGTTGCAATTTGATCAGTGGTTATTTTCGACAGTAATAATCTAAGCGGGCAGCTCTATTGACTGGCGTATTGTCGGATGAGTAGAAACAGAAATATGTGATAGCGCAGTCTGATCAGGATACGGGTACAGATAGAACAAGTGATTATCCGACATTACTACATTTTGCTATAACTGAGCGGTTGAGTTGGTGAATTTCGTCTCCGTGAGAATTCCATATGCTTGAGAGAGATTATATTTTAATGTATAATAGTAGGTAGATGAGTCAGTTGTGAAGTCAGTGTCATAATAGTCTGACCATGTAAATATCCAAATGACTTTAGATGGCACTGTAATATAATGTATGCTTACTTAATTACTAGCAGAGCCAGCCAGACGCGAGTTCTTGATGTCAGTTGTGAGCGTGTTATTATTCTTGGAATGTTTAAAGCCTGTCAGACCCTGACATACAGCAGTAGAGAGATTATATTAGATCTTATATGACTGGGAGGGCTCCATAAATGCTATAGTTTAAGTACGTTAAATTCTTTCATACCTTGAGATTATAACGTACCATATATTACATACTTATAATATCTACTTTTCACTTATTATGCTTTTATTGAGGTAAAAGTACTTCATACTTATCAATTTTATGGGGCCAATCACATTCTTCAAAATATTTATTTATCATGTTTTCTTTATGCAATATTATACCCCAAACTTTATTAAAGTTCTTTATATGAGTATAGTATAAAAAAAGAAGTTCGCCAAATTCGTTTCGTCATATTGGCAAGTCTTTCACCAGTATCCAAGACGAAAGGTATGACACACAATTCATTTACCGGTGGACGGTTAAATAATTAGAAGAGAGCAAAGACGGCTCAGAGATAGACACACACTACTTATGAAGGTGTGGTACTGGGAGACATACTGGGGCGTGAATCACAGGCCGAGGATAATTCGGGTGCTATAGCCAAGTGGCAAGGCGGATTTTCCTTGTTGTATTACTCGGTGGTGTACTGTGTAATTAATTTGTGACTGATTTATTTTTTGGTACAGTTTTTCTAAAATTTTTATTTCCAACCAAATAAAAGGTACGGTCAGATGGGTATCTGACGGTAAGCCGCTTCTCTGAATTTAATATATATATTACCCTCAGATCTTCTCACCTCTTAAATAGTACAAATTTGAATGTTTCGGATCGGGCTCAGCGCCCTTCAGACGCTTTAAGCAAACAATTTTCTTAAAGAAACCGGACTCATATTGTGGATATGCTGTAGGCATCGTCTTAACATACAGGCACCTAGAGTGGCACACACAACTACCTCTTCGCCTAGGGAACAAATGTCATACGTATGTTGGACCTACCCCAAGGCATTGTTCCCTACAGTTCACAGTAATACCCGCCCGAGAGGTCAACGACGCAATATCGCACTAGATCTCAAGACGAGGACACAATACCTGCAACATCATAGAGAGCCGATACGTTCTATTTACAACGAGGAAACGACATTGTTTTTATGTCCCGCATTTACCAAAACAATGGCCAGATTCGAGTATCATTATGGGATTCGGCCTTAACCGATTGCATAATGGACTTCCGCGCCATAGGCGGTCGGCCAATCCCGTGCTGAGGGAGTGTCGCAAGATTTGTGCTGCTGCGAATAGATTTGCCGCGCGCTGGCTTCGTTCCAACAGTGGCATTGCTTTTAAACCGGATCCCTATTTTTTAGGAAAAAAGAGGGAAAGAGAGAAAACTAGGGGTGCCAACCATGAACAATGTCAGATTCGTCTCTGAAGAGTTCAGAATGAGGTCAGTTCGATCATCACTTGTGTTTAGATAACTTTAATCTAAAATAAGAAAAGCATGGAAGGAAACATTGCAGGTGGTAATTTAAGCCTGTCAAAGCCTTCGACTTCCACGGGACAATATAGACGCGATTCAATCGTCCTATAGACCGCCCGGGTGAGACCAAACCTTCGCTATCTTTCGCGCCTATATCGCGAATGTTATCTTTATCGATGTCCAGCGAGAGCTCTTGGAATGGAGTGCATGTAACTCAGCCACTACATGGTACAGGCCCTCCCTTCCATATGGCGAATTTACCGTCGCCATTAAACCCCCTTCTGTCATATATTTTTAAATACCCATTATCCTCTCTATTTTGATGTTCCCCGAATGGAACTTTGAACTCTACTTCCTTGCAGTGTCGTGCAATTTTCTATCCATATGGTTTACTGGTTGACCCGAGAGACATCTCTTAAAGAGGTTAATCCCATACCCCCTTATTCTGATATCCGCACTGACTATTAAGCAGATTTTGTAATCTATTATGCTGCTTAATACTCTTAAAAAGGGATACAGCAATTCTTCATTGAGTGTTACTTATTGTGTGTTTACTAGTAGCATAATAGATATGTACCTATTTCACTAGATGTTACTATGACATCGAGCTAATTTATTGTTCTAGTGCTATAATATCCTTTATTTAATTGCCACTGCAATCATCGCATTTTGCTACCCAAATTTCTTGACTTTAAAATATAGAGTCTGACCGCCGACTCATCGGGCACATAAGAGTTATAGTATTAGGTCATAACCCTAGTTGTGGCACTCGGATACCTGGATTTCTTGGAAATTCACCCGGGCTGTATTCTGGTTGTCCGGAGGGTGGTCTCGGTCGAAATCATTATCTTAAATTACTATATATATATATATAATTATATATATATATATGTATATAATATCTATCACATTGTCTAATTTCATATTGATTCCCATTCAGCATTTTGTAATATAAGCATTTATTTTTATTTAATCCATTTAATTATTATATGTAATGAAAGTTCGTCAAGTGTAATTTTTTAAGATATACTACCTTTAAAGAATAGATAGCTTATTTAGTGTTTTAAATTAAATGAGAGAGAGTCACACCTATTATTATTATTATTTTATCTGATTTATTATATAATATTATTTATATTATTTTATGTAATATTATTCTAAAATAGCTATTTGCACCCAATAAATGGATTTTAAGATCTTCAGGATGTCACCAGTTATAGCCTCTTATATATGAATTATATTTAACTCAATTTCTCCAGGTATACAATCAATTGGTATAGTTTCGTCTTGTTTTGCAGGAATATACTACTTATGTCTTTGAAAGAAAAATGAATATGTTACTTGCATTTTGAGAATAGTACTTATATTATACTTATTAGTATTATATTATAGTTATTATTTTTACCTCATATATATGAATTTTTATAATTATGTTTATCTATAATCCTTTTATTGTAAATGACTCACCAAATATTATACCATGTATTAATTAAATCATTAGAACATTATTGTTGAGTAACCTTTTAGCAACATAAATATCAATGATTAATTATTATTAAATATTATAAAGGAAACTAGAAAAAGACGACAGAAAACTAATGTAGCAACTCCATTTACTAATTTATTTGTTAAAAAATTATTAAATTTAAGTTATGGTAGTTAGGGTAGTGTCATCTTATCATTGGGAGAACCTAAATTTTCGCATAAGTGTAAAATGATTATAAGGGTGATATGGGAGGTTGGATTATTAGTAGAGCCCGTCCTGGTTGAGATACTCCTTCAAGGGTGCAGAAAATATTTAAAATATTCATCATTAATAAAAAGAGTCAGAAGAAAGAGATCTCACTCCAGATTATTACTCTCTCTCTTCATTAATTCCGTGCCAAGCTATAAGTTAAAAAGCAAGCTTACGGCAAGAGAGCAAATTTCAAGGAAAGGACTGTTGGGACTCATTCCGAATTAGGGCTGCGAAATCACAGAATTTTCGCCAAACCAAAAAGAAAAGAGAGTCAGACAAGGTGGTAACACGTCACACTGGAAAAGGTCTGTGTTATGACGGAAATTACACCACAATGGAAACTGTAAAGAAAGAAAGCAGTATCTTATAACGATTAGGGATTTAGTTACTCACAATATTTTTCATATGATATATCATATTATTTACTCATGTAATAAGTACCATCTGATTCTAGATCAAATAATAGTGAATCTATATAAATTATTACAAATCTAATACTTATATAATATAGTAACGGGTAGCTATAAAGGGCTCTCTTCAAAATGTTTATTCACACACTTCAGTCGAATTAACTTATATGCAAGAGGAGCATTCCAATACACATTATAGTGATCACTGTGACCCTTAATCGCATTTGGGTGGTATGATTTTACAGGGGGTAAATTTTATTAAGGGGAGGTATTTAAATCTATACATTATAATCATATATCCAAAATATAAACTATTCAAGAGTAACTTAGATTTTAAATAAGGGCCTCTAGCAGTTCGTTAATAATCAGTATTCAAATTAAATATAGTATAAATTTATATAAAATAGATCAGAGACCAGTTGGTTTGGAGTGAGTACGCGGCGATATAGTTATATCTGAGATACATCCATAATCATATACGCGACTTGGCCTACCTTTATTATTAGTCGTCAACGGAGCCTGCACAAGGGTTGAGCACTTAGAGTCATTGTGAGTGCTATATGTTGTAAGCTATTAGTTGAGAAGAGATGATCGAACTATGAAGAAGAGAACGGTATATAATCTCTATGAGTTTCAGCCCAGTTATACCACTACTAGAAATCCCTACATATACAGAATAGGAATAGAATAATGTTTCCAATAAAAGTAGCGTAAAGTTAATCTACATTTTATTCATATTAATTGATATAAAAATAGTTTAGTGTAATATGAATAGTTTATATAAAAAATTATACAAAAATTAATTAGTATAAATGTTCTAGTTCAAACATATATTAAATAAAATTAAAATCAGTAAGAAGAAGATAAGATAAATTTTTGTCAACTAATTTAAACCTATATATACAAAGTTTATTATTAAGCTTAGTAAGTATAAGAACATGAATACATATATGTGTGGTGTCAGTCTATTCATTATCATTTATATAACCAAAATATTGAAAAACAATGATTTGTTTACTGTAATTAAAATACGTATATCATTGCTACCACGATTCATATAAATTACCAATCTGGATCATCTAAAACCTACTATTATTACAATAGTTAACGTCTTTCCACCTATGACTCGCTAGATTGAAATATTCCTGAAATACATTCAAGTAGCCATATAGTGGAAAAAAAAAGGTATTACACTCACATCCTTATTTTTTTTATTATATATATATTAATATTTTTTTATTTTATTATTTTAATTTTTATTTTTTTAACAATATATGCGCACTCTCTTCATATTGAACAACATGACCGAATATCATGTTCCAGTTATACAATGTAAATTTTATATATGATTGAGTTGCATTATGGTAGTTATAAAAATTTTGTGCCATGTCGAGTCTTATTGGCATTGTATTAGCATGTGATCTTCGTTAGATACTCCATCAGCTATCAAGAGAAATAGACCTCCACTTAAAGACCTCGGTGTGAAACAGCCCGCTTTCACTACTTAACAGTTCAATTTTCACTACTTTCACACAGAAAAGCGCTTTGCTTTTCACACGGGAGACAACAGAGAGGTTTGCTTAGATAGATCGAGACTACGCCGATATAGATCGTCCCTGAGAAATTCCGAATTACAAAATAGTATTCGACTAGGAGAAGTTCACATTCAACATTGGAAAAGAAGGGCGTGAAAGATAGCAAATTACTACTCTCTAAGAAGAAACTGAGCCACCTGTCTATTCAGCAGTGTCACTTGCCCACATTTATATTTAGATGAGGTGGACCGACATAGTGTAACTGGTTGAATAAATTCCCTATTCGATTAAATTAAAAAGAAATGAATACAAATTTGATTAAAATTTCATACATTTATATTTAAAATTATATTTATGTGGGCCCTTCACATTGCTCTCACAACACAGAAGCAACCACTTAGCAAGTCTTCCCTATATACTGGTGAACCGTAGAAAAACACCGCAGCACCTTCATATAATTGAATCAGGGCACACCCATAAGCGGCAACTCAACGGGAAAACTTAAAATGCAAAAAGTGGAAAATAGATTCTTTGACTTAATCAAAATGAAAAATCTTTTCAACTGATAGCTAAAATGAAGATACCTTTCAAGCAGTGTTAATACTAAATTCATTTAATTGAATTAAATAAAAGAAATATATGATAAATAATCTAATAATTCCACATAATCATAAGATTAATATCACTACTCACTCACTTCACACTACACAATAAAGAAGATGAATCATAATAACAGAGAGAAAAAAGAGCTAGCAGCATTAAGGTATAACGGCTTAACTTACATTACATTATATTACATATATAATTATTTATGGATCATATATGGCGATTAATGATATCACATTAATAATATATATATAATGAGGTAATTTACATCACCTAACATACATTATTACCGAACCATCTTTAGCTTCACAGTACAGTGCCCTCTTTTCTCGAGCTCTATGCGAGAACCGGGATCTCGTCTTACATTTGTCTAAATAAATATTATTGCTACAAATAAAGTAATAGGTTTCTAGTAAATGTCAGAGATTAATCTCCTATTTAGGAAGTGTACACTGTAGTTAATACCAATAGAAACATACCATTACATATCCTTATTATCTCACCATATTTCAATAAATTATATATAAATATTGTTCTTCACATATATATAATATCATTCTAGTTCTTCGAGAGAAGAGTTTTTGGATCTCCACAGAGTGTAACTCTGTTGCTTTCATATAGTTGGCATGGTTTCTCAGTAGCGGGCTCATTCTTGAGAAGATTCAGAAACATACCACTTCTACACTCCATTGATTCTGTATGGAGTTTATACTCTATTTATATCACCCCAGTGCTTATTCAGGGCTTACTTATCATCGATGGTACATGCGACCATTAAGGAGACCTAAATATTTCTTGACGTGTGTAGACTATCCTTGTTTAACTTATCGTTCCTTATAGGGTCTATCTCTATTACTTCTATCTGTCATGTTTTGAATCCCACGTTTTTCTCTTGTTTGCTCTTATCATGGATATTTTTCTTTTCTTATCAATGTATCCTTCATCCTTATTTATTATAAATGGTGGAAATAACTTTCACAAATGTTTGATAATAACTTTTTGCTTAAATTTGACACCCTATCTATGTATAAGGTTTGTGTCATTTTGAAGATGTCAGTGTGTGTAAGATCTTGGCTTATCCTTCCATTATGGCTCGGGGATTTGTTCATATTTTGTAAAAAAACTCATAAGGCATTCACGCTGTTAATGTATGAAGCTCGATTATCAGGGTGGGACTGCGAGAACATAGATTCCAGATATCTGACTATGCACACACGTGAAGAATGGATGAAACGTGGTAGGATACTACCGCCTCGGAGATTTGTTAGGTAAAAGTTTTTCTTTAATTTCAGGGTATCAATTCAAGGTGGAAAAGGTGGTTTGACTGTTTGTGCGCCTTGCCGAACTGCACCCACAATATACATATGCAATTAATTTGAAATAAATAAATTTAACTGAGTCTTTATAATCTTGCAATTACCTGAGGGCATATTAAGAGAATATAGTAAGTATACTCGTTCATGCAACAGCACAACCTGCCGAACTTGTTTGGAGGGCCTCGTGGGGAAGGGTATTATTATGAACTTGAGACTGCGCCTCAATTTGTAAATATTCCAGAATTTGAAAAATTGGTGGGGGTCATGTTCTCGTTGTATACAACCACTTATCGAATAATAAAATTTCGTAAGACCAAATCTTGTGGGTAGGCCCACGCATAAGTAGTTACAGACCGAAGAATAAGTTGGTAATATCTAAACAACGCACTGATTCGATACGTGATATAAGATAACTACATCAGAACAAAATATAATCAGAAAGAAATATGAAGGCATAAACACTGTAAAGATACTCTCGCGCTGCCGAATTCTCGCTCCTCAGCTCAACTTCCATACATGAAAACGCCAGTTTTCTTCAACCAAAGAAGTCAGATTAATGCAAGAAAAGACTCGCCACTATGCTTGAGATTGGGATCGCCGAAATGGATGTCAAGAATTTCCCGAAAGAAGAATTCATCAAGGGAATCAAATTCACTGAAAGGCCGTAACTGCATATTCCATTAAGGGAAGAAAAAGTGGGATATCAAAGGCTGTCACGAAGAGGCCACTTTATTACCCTTTCATTTTGAAATAACATATCAACATTTTTTTTCTAACAAAAAAAAGGAGTTTGTACAAATTCCAATCATGTTGGGACTATTTTTTAACTACTCACGGGGCTTAGTCTAGGCTCCACAAAAAGGGACGGAACCCACCAGTTAGTAAAAGTTTTGCCCAAATATATCTAACAATAAACCTAGTAAAGTATATATTAAATAAACATTGATCTACGCAAAGCTAGATATTTAATTTGTAAGTAGGTCAACTATACTATATATCAGATGATAAAATTCTTATACTCTATAGGCTCCTACATAAATATAAGCCATATTCCTTCCGCAAAGACGAAGTTGATGTTCAAGGAAACTGCTTGTAGTCCAAGTAGTGGAGCTATACATGTGCCTGGAGAGAAAGAGGTTAACATAAAAGCAAAATCGCGCAAAAGAGCCGGGATCGCAACATTAAAATGAGGAAGTGCCCATACTAGTATGGTATAAAGGACCAGTATATACTGCCGTATCTTTTATATAAGTATCTATAATAATATACCTTGTATAATCTACAAATAAGGCACAATTTGTCGTGTCACTGGTATGTGGCTTACAAGTAGTGGTGAACTGATATTTAGTACGTTTCTCTATACTCATATAATATACGTGATATATACTACATCCACAATCTGAGGGTAATAATAACTAGTATACCTATAATATATATATATATATATATATACAGTAAAAATAATAACTTAATTCTTATTAGTCTCCACTTATATCATATATTATCACCATATATATTATATTACTCTACAATATTTATTTGATAATAAAGCTAGAGCCTAGATATATAATTCTATTTCCAATTTGATAATCTAAACATTTGAATATAGAAACTCATATAAAGGAATTTCTACTTATGTTGACTACGTAATTTTCTGGAATAAAAGCACCGAGTAGCCAACAAAAATTAAGAGAATACCCGTCAGTGTGTTTCTGAAACTTTTTACTTTAGTACCGCTTTAACGGGAAACAGTCATTAAGTATTAATAGTTTAGAGTTAAACGACACTCGAAAATAGTAGCCGTTACCGGGAATGATTATGCGCCCTTTTATAATAATTTACTGACAAATTAATTAAAGTCAGATTTAAAAGTATCATTTAAATTGGTGCTTATATTTTTTGCGTCCATTCGTTGACACGACCTAATCCAACTATAGAATATCACTAGCAGAAAGTGGTGCACTCAAAAAGCAAACACTCATTACCGAAATGTTATTTTGGTACCCAATTAATTAGCCCTTTGTTTTATGGCCCAAGCACTTGCCCATCCAAGACCGTTTGCTTATGAAAATTTTGAAGTGAAGGATAACTTGGTGCTGTATTGAGTCTGAAGGTAAATAATGTATAATAATAACCTACTACTTAGGTAACGCTTATACCATTATCAGGTATATACCTTATACTACGATTATTATTGAGATGAGCCATTCAGTGTAGTAGACAGTATATTATGGTAATAATATTCATTTTTATTAGTAATGAATTACTTTATATATCTAATTTTTTTATGATAATATCAATAAGAAAGGAATATACTACTACCTTCAATAACATTAACGCCTGGAGTGTCTCAGCCTATATTTAGAGTGGATATAAGGGACGGGGGAGTGATTATTACCTTTTAATTCAAACCTCCGCTTTCCCCTGTGAAATCATATTCTGATGAAGGCTTTACCAATTGAAAGAGTTAAGATAAGAATGCTTAAAACTGGTGGGCAGGGTGAATTGTGTTTCATAAAAGAAAACGTCACACCACCATCCTTATCCTGAAAATTTCGAATTAATCTTTATTTTACTCAGCGTGTTCTTATGCCCCACTATTGTGTTTTGGAAAGTCAACGCCGTAAGGCAGTAAAAAATTGACAAACACCAAGGTCTTCAGAGTACCAAACAATCATATATTCATGCATAATCAAGTAGGAAGCTCATCCAAAACGTGAGCAAAGAGTCAAAGATACAAAAATATTACGCACGAAGTTACAATGTTTTATTGCGAACCACGGAGTGAACTCGTTAAAAGTAGGGAGAGACTGTCCGCTTGGTTCAAAGTTGGCCGGAAGGAAGTCCATGACAATTTGTCTTGGCCAATGAAACTTGTAGAAAATATGCACACGCTTCTCTCTTACAAGCACTAGGTTTCTTTTATGGGCAATTGATTGGATGAAGGATTCATCTGTTTTGCCAGATGTGGATAGTGTGGATTCAACAGCTTATGCGAGGAAGCCGCTGTATGGGTCTTGGCAAAATTCAACGTAATCGGTAGAGTCTGAAATAGTTCATGAGAGCATGGGGTTAACTAAAAGCAGGAAGAGAGCAAATAAACTGACTGAATAAGCACAAACAATGGTTCTTCGCAAACATTAGTAGGCAAAATACTGAGAAATGAACACAGAGTTTTACGCCAGCCCTGGTGGGTCCGTACAGAGGTGTCTGGACACATTCAAGAATAAAATTGCCTAGAATTCTCTTAGACGCATAAGATGGCACATTAGCACGTCACACATCGCGTTCGCTTTATTGCTAGTTGCTTGGGACGCGTGTAGAAAGGCTTCACGAAAGAAGTTTGGGATTCCGGATTCTTCTCAGTGTAATGCACAGGAAGACCGTAGAGTGCAGAGTTGTATATTGAGAAACTTTAATGTCGTCTTTTCCTCATCCCTGTTTCCCTTCATCCTCCAAGGTTTTTACTGTTCGCTTTCGAAGTCTGCATCTTTAATGGGTTAACATCATTAGATATGGTCTTCAAATCCTGGCACAAAAAGAATGTACTCGAGTTGTTTGGGGTGATTTAGTCCCATGGAGCTCATCAGTCCATGAGGGCACAGGGGCGCAAAGAGGCGACGATCACAGCCACACTAGGTTGCTGGTTAACGGTGGGATTGCAACCTCTTGGGTTTGGGGCGTCAGCTTTCTCTTCGAAATCTTTGCTGTGGAACAACAAAACACCGCGAAGGCAACAAGCCTGTCCTCTTTGGCGAGTAGGTATGCCCGGTGCTTAATTGTGTCGGCACAAGTCTTCATGCACAATCTGATCCCAACAGGTTTGAAATTAATCTACACATCACCAAGGTCCTTCTGATTTTCCACTTTGCACACGTTCAGGGTCCAATTATCTTTTGTCTAAGCCGGTTCATTCTTTGAGGTGGACTACACTGCTTGGCATATTATGTAGTATTCGCCGTAAGAGTGTATTGTATCACTTCTCCCAGATGGAAAGACGTTGAGCTTCAATATCAAGATGCTTCTGTATCAACATGGGAGCAACTTTCTCGTAGTACGATAGCCTGTGGGATAGCACTGGGACATGAACTCATAGTGGATTAGGGATTTGCATACACACTGCCCTACAACACATCTTAGAAATATGACGGCACAACTTTGCTTGGCATAGAAGTATCCGGGTCTTGGGCATTGAGGGGTTTGACGAACCGTCTGTTGAAGCTTGGTTACAAGGTGACGTCCTTGGGAACGTGTCCAGTGTGCGTTGGGTTTGCTTCTAGGTAACGGTACGGCATTGGTGATGCTGCATTATCATCACCTTTCAAGTACATGGTCTTGTGTTAGAGTTGTCGGATGAGTCCGGTGCTATGGGCACTTCGACTGGGTGCGGAAGAATGATCGAGGGATGGGCGACTAGAATTCTTGAAAATTAATGCTGTGGACAAACGGAGTCTCTTCTTTACATTTCTTCTATTTATTAATGGTTCGCGGTTGGAATGGGATGGCAGGTTGATTGCCTTTAGCATTTTTGCCAGGGGAATATACCGCAAACCCATGCTCCACTGCATCTGTCGCTTCAAACCTCTTCGTGTCGTCTATGATACGGGGGTGTTCAGTCCTTTTTGACCTTATCTCATCTTTCGCCATGTGTGCACTTGGTATCAGGGACAAAACAGGTTCCATATTTTCAAGTCATCCAGTTCTGTTTCCTCTCTGCAGCGCCTCATGGGAGTTTTCTAAGAAAAGTTTTTGTTAGTTTTGTATAATTGGGCTTGGAATGCTTGAGTACGTGGGAGGAGGGAAAGCTCTCAATGTTTTTTTCTCCAGTGGAAGGTTTTAACGTACTCTCACCATCAAAGCACCGATCCTATCTCTCCGTGGCTTTGGCAGTGGGCATTGGCAAGAATTAGGCTTAAAGTGCGCCGCCCAAATAGACGTGGTTTTTCTGAGGCATGGGACTCCGGCGTTCACTCAAGGATGTTTCATAAATTGCCACGTTGCCCCTTCTTAATGGCTCTTGAAACTGGACTAAGTCTTTGTCCAGGTTTCCTTGTTCCTTTCGCTCGGTGTTAGAAGAGCTCCTACTTGAACGACATGCTGTGGTCCTCGGCTCAGCAACTGTAATAGAAAGGGCCTTACGTAAAAATCCTTTACAACTACGTATATATAGGAGGTATTGAAAGAAACTATATTATTGGGAAGCTCTATCATAAGTAGGGTTATATTCTAATTAAACACAAGCCAACACTAGGCAAATTAATGAGAATATAAAAAACAGCCAGAGCATTAAATTTATGAAGAATTGTTATAATGCAGGCCAAACTAGAATTAGACCAAGGGGAGAAGTTTCAATGATCTACTCACCAAATAAATACCAGATCTCTTATATATACTTGGGAGGTTCTGAAGAAAGCGGCAATACTGATAATGGAGAGTCAGATATGTTATCAGGAATCCGATTCGACACATAAATTAAGCTAATTAAAACTTAACTATTTCGCTCGGTTTTTGACACCATCGCTAAATATACCTTATCCGGTTTATACCAGACTCGAAAAAGCGAGACGAAAAATAAGTCTAGAAGAAAAATATTAGACACTCAACTCAGAACAGGCTCGTGCCCCGAGCAATTACGGTCAACCTGTCATGTCACTGTGGGGGCGGGGCGGACAGGCGACAACACGCGTTCTTAGATACCTTTTCTTCTGGACCAATATCATGATGATCCAAATATCTTTCGTGGGCTACACTGGGATAAAGTTATTGAACAAGGTCTAGTTGTGAGATTTTTCATATCTGGATATATAAATATTGTAAATACATTATCAGGTACCATTGGAAAATGATACGGATCACTAAATATGGCATTGCCATACAATTGGTCATAAGAAGGAAGGAGAGATGGATGATGGCTGATGGACCTTTGTTCATATATTCTCAATATGACACCAGGGAAATGAAGGAGACAGTACACAATCCTCCTCATCGTTCTACACAATAGGAAAATTAGGAGTATTGTGTTTCATATTGTTCATCTTCTTTCATTTTTCGCAGATCAGACTAAAAGTAGAAAACTGGCCAAAGAGTTCAATTTTAAAGAAGAAATGAGAAAATCCGACAGATAATATCATCAACCCACATAACACCATAGGTGCTAATAATATAAACGTAAGGCGAGGATCACTGTAAGTTATAGAGTGCAGATAAATCTAATAGAATAACCAAATTGTAATATTGTTCAAGAAATGAATACGTTTTATGAGCTTGACTACAATTAAACTATAAACGGGATCAAGTTATATTTATACTCACCATATTTCACTTATCCATCTAACTTCTCATATTACCGCCCTATATATATGGAGTAACTGTTCTCTATATTATTGGGTAGGGTGAGTGGAAGGACAATCTAGGTATTTTAATCTTATACTCGGTCTTTATGTAATTAGTAGGTTAAAACGTAAAGTTACAAAAGGCTTAAAAAATTAAAATTATATATGTACGTATCCTAGTTACTTCTTAGTTCACTAATTGACCTCTTAATCTTTTGCGGCGTCGAATAGTTTGGTTATAAGCTTTATCACCTTATTCTATAGGTATATACCTTATATCACGCAAGCGACAGGTTGCTATGATAGGGTAATACTATCTACACTACTAGTCTAGTGATGCCAACCTAAATCTAACTCATTTATAATGATATATGTATAAATCGACCTTTCGTTAGCACTATATAGTAGGGTGCTGTGTACGGCACATAATGAGTATTATTGTTGTTGTGAGAGTAGCAATATCCCGACTAGTTTCGTCGTGCGGTGAGTGCTCATATCTCCTTTACTTTTTTACTTGACTAATCTATATATTCTGTATTTTAACTGGTGAATTATTCATCTTATTACATCTATCTGTATGATTATCCTACCTTCACAATTTAATCTTCACCTCACTATTAAAGCCCAGCGCCTCAGTGTATTACGCTAATCATTACTGCGTTAATTGTAGGTTAGTTGAAATTTAGTTGTAGTGTAACCTCAACTCACCCCTATCCTTTAGTAATTAATAGACTTTGCCCGTGAGCGTAGTAGAGGATAACTTATATAATGTAATATAGATAAAAATAATAATAAAAATAATAATAATAAAAAATAAAAATAGTGAGGGATTTCAAAGTTAAGGAGTTGGGTATCTGATTAGAGTATTTATATTATGTCAGTCTAAATATGTTTAAGAGTATATCACTATTCCCAGTAGTAAGTTATTATTCGCATTTAGAGAGGTACAAATATATATAATCACAGTAACAATACTACACACTAATACATAGGTAAGTAGGAATATGATATTTCTACCTAACTCTCATACTAACACACACCACCACCGACAGTGTAATATCCCCAGCAAGAAGCAGTGCCCAGGCGAGGGTGGTGGTAAAGGCGCGGTGTAGAGCAAAGCATTGTCGAGATCATGCCATATCTTGTCGCCTCCATTCAATATCCACTTTGGAAGGAAGGACAATATAACTCATGGAGAGAAGCCGAGGGTTATGTACGCCAGCCCCGGTCTGCTACAAGAGCTTTCGAGTAGATATGTTCATTGAGAAAACCTCATTTCATAGTATACAGCAACGAGACTTCTGTCTGAGAGTGAAAACCAGAAGAACGGTCACTTGATCTTGCATTCTCTAAAGCATTCGAGGATTTGATATAATTGTCATTTCTTCCTGTGAGGTCGTTAGCACTTTTGTTATTGAGACATCTGTCACTGGATTCGAGTGTTTATTCTGGAGTATCTGAAGCTTACTTGTGAGAGTGCGTAGAGAAATGTATGATGTCCTGCCATACTTAATATTACTCGTGAAAATACTTTCACGAGGAAACACTAATATCACTTAACTATCTATATGAACTTTCTGAATGGTGATGCTCAGTTACATCAAAAGTTGTTCGTTGGGTCATTGAGTAGTATATCGAGACATAGTATAAGTGGATCATATCAAAAATGTTCTGATAGTTTCGTCACTATAGATTTTGACTAAACGTCTCACGAACAATACCATCTTTTTAGTAACTTACATACTTCATCCAAGGATCTAGGAAGGATTCATGCATCCACCCCACCAAGTAGATTTAGAGTTACTTTTCAAGAAATTTTCGTAAAACGATCTTTATTGCTGCAGTCTTGCACCATGAGTCTGCTGCTTTTCTTTCTTTGTCTTCTTTCTTTATCATCGTCCGTCGGTTAATACACCTAGAAAGGGCTGCTGCGCTCAACACACTTCTCCGAATTAGACAGATCGAGAATATTCTAAGTTGCTTACAGTCAAGTTCGTGGTTGGAGTAGTCAGTATAGTCTACGTTAAATTATGTATTACAATAGTATCGATGATATATATATAACATAATTTTTATATAAACGTAATATACTTATCTATATCTAACGTTAGAGTACCCTATATTATGAGAGCACGAATCTAGTACAAATAATTAACTACTAAACACTAATAGGTGAAGAGTAACGTGATTGTACGTATGATTACCTATATAACAGTTTAGATAATAGCGCGGGATAAATTATATGGTCAATATTATCCATTGAATATCACCAGACTAGTTGTGAGGAATAGTATATATTTAGCTAATTTATGATAAGAATGTGAATGAGGACGCGGAGAACGGAAAAGGGTTTTGGCAGGAAGTATAGTATCTTTTATATAGTGAGATAATGGAAGTATTAGATATCATGTCACAGTATTAGGAGGTACAGAGAGTGAGCTAGTGAAGAGCCTAACTGATTGCATAGGTTTTTGATTCGAATATAACTCTAAATTATAAATATTATCTGACTTGAGAATATTGTATATGTATTGGTTAATGTTTTAGCACAGTCATTAACAGAACACCAGTAGTAGACGATAAATCGAGTACATATCGAGTTTATAATGTAATCTAAATACTATTTACTTCGAGAGAATTGGTTATTAATCATTTCTCCCACCCGATAACGATTTACGAAGGTAGATACGTATATAGCATCAATGAGATCGATCGACACAATAATATATATACTAACAGGAAGAAGACCTACTTAGTTACCAAAATAACGAATATTCAATAAACGTTCTGAAGACTACTATGTTATTTAAACTATTATCACCAAAGAGATTTACCTACTAGAGATTCTACAGAGTGAGTATCCAATCGGCATAGGTGAGAGACTGCGATCTATATGATCTACCCTCAACGAATGGTATTGAAGGGAGGTTTTAAAAAATCACCGAATGGAAACTAAACTATGAGCATCGAACATAGAGCACTATGTATACCTCTTGAAAGGAAGAAAGTTCCGCCTACGCGTGTTTCCCGAGATAATGTAAGAGGAAGCTTAGGTGCCGCGAGATGACTCTCTGGACTCGTGATATGACTCTTCAGAGAGTAGGCGTGGTATGTTCTAGTTGAACAGTTCACTCGCTCAGTCATCATCAGCACTCAGCTTAATAATTTATTACCATTAGGAGTTTAATGAGGAGACGGGTATTAAATAATAACGATATAACTAATAAGTATGCCTTAGGAGTTAGGACTTAGGATTGATGATGCTAAGTTGCGAATCAGCTTTGCTAAAATAATAATCCCCTCAATAAACTGACAAACCATAAATAGTCAAATTAAAATTCATACACCGCAATATCGTGGTGAAGAGTGGAAATAATTTGTTGTCAGATAAAGATTGGTTGAAAAAATAAGTAAATAAATAACTAACTCGATAAGGCGAATACAATTTTGTGATCAATAAGTGCTACTCATAATAAAAAGTGCATAATATGACTCTTATTCGAGAGGAGTATGATCGTTTCGTAATAATTATGATATTTGTCAAGTTAACTTCTCTCTATTCATTAAGTTCCGTATGAATAAATATTCCAAGCGGTAACTAATTCCACTTAAGAAATATAATTTAGAATCATATGTTAAATAAGATGAAGTGTAAAATATACAAATTTACACATCTAGCAGAGAGACTTGAGAGACTTCGAATAGATATTGAAAACTACTAATTCTCATCCTTAGGGCGTGATATTCAACGGAGATTATATGAGACCTGTCTACGAAAGATTGAAATGCTGTTGAGATACTAGCATGTATAACAGCCTCGTCGCTCCTATGTAAGACCATGTAATATTAATCATAGGGTATTGAGGATTCGTAACCACTGAGTTTAGAAGCACATACATATTATAAAACAGGCCCTCTTCGGCCCCAAAAAACTATTGAAAGTAAAATAAAACAGAATAAATCTTTTCGAATCCGGTAGTGAGGAACAAGATATAATTTACAGAGCTAAAGAAAGTGAGACATAAGAGTGAGAAATGTGAAGGACAAAAAATCCTAAAGACAAAAATAACACTTCTTATATTGAAGACCAGGAGCCACGACCCGCTGAGGTTACAATTGCTTGGCATAGAGGGATTGTGTCACCTTCTGTAGCTAAGAAGAACACTAGGCGACCTTTTACGAGAACGAATCCAACGTCTAGTCAGAGTTGGCGTGTCTTAGACCCTCGCGGCCAGGGCGGAAGACAAAAACACCTTAGTTAATCGATTGACGTGGTAATGATGTAAGTTGAGAGGTCATGGAGATGTTCGCCTTCTAATCCCTGAGAGCTCGTGCTCTCTGACAAGCAGGCCCAAGAACCTTTTAATTCCGAGAGGTGCCAAAGATTTAGATTAAATTCGGATCCTAACGAAGCTGATCGTGAACCATAAAAGATACTATGGAAACGGTTAAGGAGATCGGAGAGACCGAGAGTGATCTGAGCAAGAAAGTACGCGCGCGAGAGACGCTCTGCGGCGGTTTGGACAATGCCGCTGGTGAGGAAAAATGCTCGGATCACATAACAACGGGGACCATTATGAGGCAGTGCTGCAGATGACCTGAACAACGAGTTCGGAGAAGATTGGGTTTCGTAGCCCCTTACCCAATTTCATCCGCACCGCCGCCAAATCACGCATAAGGTCCGAATTTGACAGATAGAGCGACTAGTCTAGCAATGGAGCGCCAGTCTCCACCACCTGTCCATGAACGTATCCTTGTCACCACGAAGGTGATCCCGGAGATATCACCACATAACACTACAGTCTCATGATGGTTCATATGCAGGATATGGGAGACGTACAGTACACAGTGGCGAGAGGACCGAGGATGGTAGAGTCATCTCGAGGAGAAGTATTTACGCGAGATGGCTATGTGCGAGGAGATAATTTCGAGGACTCATATACTAGTATACGAACAGATGGTGTATTGTCTAGTTAGCAGGCTAGTACGTGTGGAGTATGTGGTCTATAGGGGCCGACCAGGTGAGCGGTAGAGAAGGACTTTTAGATACTACTTGCCTGAATGGATACAATACTGGCAGCCTTATTTTACGCGTCCTACGAGGTTGTCATATACAGAGGTCGTGGTAGCCAGAAGATGTTGCTATCTGTGTGGGAGTTGAGACCGACAGGAGCAGGTTTCCTGATAGTGACTTCATAGAGTTGTAGACGAGACGATGAACCATTACTTTATCGGTTAAGTTTGCGCCTGAGTTTCAGTCAAAAAATTGTTAAAGCTTCCATATAGAATAGAAAGACACTCTGCTACCACACGGATAAGAGGGAGGAGATTTCGGAACGAGTTTCTTGGTGAGTTTCTCCGATAAAGTATCCGGCATGCATTAAGTGTATTCCAGCAAAACTTGGGCAGCTGACAGCAGCGGCGATCAAGAGAAGGAACGGGTCGTGACCTTCAGAGAATGCATGACAACGGCCATGGGAAAGTAGGATGGAGTACCTGGAGAGCTTCCGAGCAGAGATGAATGTATGGGGTTCAGAGGTCACGCGCACAAATGTTGTGAGAGTAGGCGAAGCGTCGCATTATTTCTCATACTCAGAATGTTTGGTTGAAGCACAGCGTAAGAAACAGACCACCTGCACTTGTCAATGCGGAAGTGCCACTCACCATGAGAACATATAGTACATCATTTAGTATTTTTCTTATTATAATATACTGGCGATTGAGAAGTCGGAGTGGCGTACGGGATCGATCGTAATCGTTAAGGTAAAAGTTTTGGAGGAGGTAAATATAACTAAGGTATTTAGCTACTCGAGCAAACCTGAGGAAAATCATTATAATTTCTAATTTCACAGGTTGTTAAGCAGACTTGGTAATAACACACAGATTTTTGCATAGGAAACATTTGGGATATCCGGAGAAGTAGAATATTCACAACTTAGTTTTATCAATCGTATAATAATGGAGAGCGTGAGAGGAGGAGTTATTCGATATTAAGAAGGGTAACAAAGCGATCTGTGTGAAAAATCCATTAATAGCCTTGAGCAATAAGAAATATCGGTAGATTAGGGAAACTTATTTATCCCTCGAGCATTCGGGATCGGAGATATGGTCTCACGGACGTATCCTAATTACTAAGATTTGTCTTCTCTCAAAGATGTAAAAGATCTGGGTCAAGTGGATGGAAGAATGACCGGATGAGGGCCTACCCTTTACGCAATTTGGACATCTATAAGGAGTGAGAGAGAAAACTTACCTCCTACACTGCGGAACAGATATATGTTACTAGAGAGTAGATCTAATAATTAAACTTTATCAGGTGTTCACAAATATGTATGTAATTGGTACACTAAGGGTACTAAAACACCTTTCATCATGGAGATAGGAGTAATAAGTTCTAAACAGAGTGCAAATGGTAAATAAAACACAAGGTTTTTATCCTGTTGTTAGGTATAGGGGATATAGCGATAACTAATTCATCAACATAACATATATAATAACGGATCGAAGAGGAAACATGAGAGAGTATCCTATCCCGATCCACAATAAAGTATATATCTTTAGGTTGTTTAAGACCTAATGGTCTACTTCTGTTAGTACTACGTTCCTTTCCTGTATGAAAGTGGCTTATAATTTAATGATGCCACATAATTTATGTATACACATCTGAAGTAATGATAGATAATCCTCATTCTTCTCAGAACTCATCTGATTCGCGTTTGTTAGGGAGTTTACTCCTACTCCTCTCTTATATCATTAGTTAACCAATATTGTCAGTGGGTTCCTAACTACCCCTCATTTATCACGGCTTCTTTCTCATTCCAACTGCCCATATAATCTTCATAATCTTGAGAGATAAAGCTAATCTAGTACGAGTTGATCGCTCGTAGATCCATATCGCCTGAGCGAGGGAAATAAGTTATATCTGACCTCAATCTTCACCTTATTCATTTGTACTAACGGGCTATAGATATTGTTTGCAAGTCGCCAGTTATTTAGCTCTATGGCATTACTCTACCATCGTAGCTTCACACTGTAATCTAGATTTTGAGACTCTATTCCCGATTCTATAACCGATTGAATTCCGTGCCAACTGTAATGGTGGTGTCCAAGTGTTCTGCGACACCTTGGAATTGAGATTATATCCGGACTTATGTTACGAGCTACTGTCCCTCCACCATCATCTCCTACTAGACAATCGATCGTACGTCTACGACATCGATAACTTATTCATCGAGCACGAGATATGACCGATAGCTTTGAGATTTTCAATGTGGTTCACATTTAGAGCGTGATGATTCATCAGCTTTCTAGCCTTGTACTATTTGCTCAGTGACCTCTGACACCTCATTGACACTCATCATCTCGCAAGCTATTCAGCTTCTCTTTTTCTCATGTAGATCATCACTAGAACGAATCTATTGTACATATCTTGATTACTCTGTTTATGGTTCTTTTAATATTCTATCAATACTGAGGCAATAAAAGTTTCATATCGCGTGGTTCTGATATTCTTTGTATCATTATTCGTGTATGTCGAACTTCTTTGAAGCATAACTTGAGATCGAGGCTCTTACGTGTCATAGTTAAGATATAAAGATTATATAGGACTACTAGAGTCATCAATACATAGAGACCCAATATACTTCATCGTCGTCTCTTATACCTAACCTCACTGCACGTATACGTAAGAATGATAGTCGCTTATCTTTATCTCATAGAAGCAACCTATTCTACGCGTGAGCTCTAATAAATTATCCACACCTTACTGCCGCTACTGACTCGATTTTCAGTTATTACGCTTGTTAGTAGTTCTGTAACCTACTTTCGGTAGGCCACCAGAAATTCTATTCAGATGACTCTCCATTCAGTCTCGACGACGCCACCAGTGTTGACGAATTATTACGAATATCTATTTCCACGGCAAGACCTCGCTGTGGTTATGTGGATAAATTCACATCGTCATAACCTGTATTGACCCGTCCTGGAGTTGAATGAACTGGCATTCTGCACCATGTGAGGCCTGTAATCATTACGGATAAAGGTTGGATTTCGATTAAAAGTTGGAGAAGTGAACTGAAAACCATCTCTCCAGATAACTATTCTTGTTCAAGGTTCATCCTGCTAAGCCAGTTATATGGTCCTTGTGCTTAAGCTGGCATTCCCCTAGGGAATTAATTATCCACATCTGCGCCTCACCTCTGCTGGGTCTCCGGACTCTCTCCATTCCATAAACCGTTCATGCTTCATTGATTCTGAGATATCTGCTTGCGATTCGAGATTTTCTATCGTGCTTGATAAAGGGGTTGCATGCATGAGTAAGGGTGAGGTGATTAATGGTGAATCCTCTCATTCTCGTATATTGAGTGTATCGAATGTATCTCTGTTGAGCCGGGTCTTAGTATAACCATCCGCAGTGAGCTTGATGGATGGTTGAGGTCTGCATCTTAGCGGATCGTAGAGGCACTCCTCTTGTGAAGGTACACCAGTAGGTCTTCCAACATCACGAGTTTTCGCATCATATTAGCAAGGTGGTACCATATTCTTTATACATACTCTCCCTTGCTGACCACAGACACTTCATCTCCTTATCTCTCACTAAATTGATTAATCCGAAGATTTATTCATACGAATGCCTATTTATGGGCATCCGATTGGAAAGTCGTTGGTCCCGCTTCCCTTCGGAAAGCTGAAAAACCTGAATATGTTTTTGAAAATTCCTTTCATTGCGGGTGAGATCTTGGTAACCTATTTTAATATTCTCGAGACAGCGCAAGTGATTTCTACAGTGCTACATTGCGTAGCTTTGGGATATAGTTCTGGCTATAGGTTAAATGCGTCGATGCACACAGTTGTATACGTTGGTGGTTATATCCTTCACTCACTGTTCTGGCTTGCCTCTGGATTTTGTGTGAAAAGACGGTTTCTATTAATCGAATTCGACACATATTTCGCTCATTTAAGTGAATTTGTTCGTGAGATATTCGTCCTCAGCACGAACATATAGACTGTACTTCGACAAACTTCTAACGAATGGTCATTCGATTTCTCGTATGAGCTATTCGCTTTTCTAGTTCTTTCGCAATCATATTGCAGCCTATCTCGTAAGTGAGTTTCTTCTGTCTCTATCCAGACACATTGATTCTCGAGAAGGAGGCGTCGTATTCCACCGAATCGTGGTAGCTAATGACGAGGGTGCAGGTCGAGAAAGATGTTCTTATTTCACGAATTATCGAGGTTTCTATTGGTCATCTTTGCAGATTCTCTCCCTCAGTATCACCATTTATTCATTGTGCTGACTGATGGTAGGACTAGAATTTCCATCCTACAATGTTCACTGATTTACGCTTCTTTGCTCTGGGTGTATTCGGCGCGATCCGAGAGAGGGAGAGCTTTTTGTAACTTATTTCATCGGATTTTTGGCTTGCAGCCTGAGATTCTATTTAGTATCCATACGTTGATTGTGAGTTCCTTTCCACTATTTGTAGGTGGATGACTAGCGCATCGTCATGCGTATCCCGCATGTTCCCTGATGTATCTATGGATTCTGGTATGGATGCTCTCTTGAAGGGTATTATTGAGTAAACATGCTCTTTCTCTCAGAGCGTTTTTATATCGTAGCGTTGAGGCTAAGGGCTCTACTATTGTCTCTAGGTGATCTATTCGCCGTTCGTGGTGCTTATGCTCGAATATTCATCCCTCTAGCGATCGATTCGGGTGTGGTAGAAAAGATCACTCGGATTCTCAACTTCCTGCCGCTAGGTATAGAGATTCTATTAATTACTCCGATCGTTCGATCGGGGTCCTACGGTCTCTATGTTCATCCTTTGTCTAAACAAACAACTCAATTAATCTCAAGCGTTGGTAATGTATATGAAGGCAGATTTGAGTCTTGCTTTCTATCAAGGTCTATCTTATTCCATTACCCCTATCCTTTCCTGCCACATAACCCTTCCGCTCCGCGTCCCATATTCACATTTTTAACATATTATTTTTTATTTTTTTATATATATTATTATATTATTATTTTTTTTAATTTAATATTTCTAGACATATACTACTATCCTTCAACGTCGAGCGGTATTTATGACCATTAATCCGCAGTCCGTCTACTTGAGTGATCGTAAATAAATCACCGTCTTCCTTGTTGAAAACGCAGTAATTGTATTAGCTCGGGCTCACCGGAGTAAAAAGCGTAATTGATCGTTTTGATACAAACTGGACTCCCCACTTCTGTTACAATGTAAATTATCTTTATTATAACTAGGAGTCAGCTAGCACTATTCTTAGGAATTAGTATACCGAAAGGTACGTATAAGAAAAAAAAAAATTTCCAATAATAAATTACGCCCGTCCTTATACTTTGTAGTAATTCATTTATCACACGATCCTTTAAGAGATACTTTATTGAGTATAAGCAAGTTTGATTCAGTCCGAGTAATATCGCTCGGCAAGCCACCATCTTGATCACTTAACTCGTTACATATCGGCCCTACTACCCCTGATGGTTGTATTATATATCTATGCCCCAGAGGTTTTTGCTGATAGATGCTGGTTGTCACTTATATGAGCTCCTGCTCCATGTAATCAAGATATATCCAGAACCTTAATTCGATCTGGTACCGTTTACCAAGCTCATACCACCTCCGTACTTTTCATTTCGAACTGAAGAATATCGACTATTAGTATTATTAACATATCACTATTATATAACGAGGATGGTATTTTATCAAGAGGCAATTAAAGCTCTGTAAGTACGGTAGCCTTGGCTCCACTGTAGGGTAGAAGATATCCTTCTCAGACTGTGAGTATACATGATTCATCAGGGCATTCTGCCTCGGCTGTTCAATCCTCATGCGCTGTAGATATCATGATAATCTGGGTGAGGGTGTGGACTTCACCTCTACTGTCTGTGGTTTGACAGTTTATATTGTTCCGCCTATTGGTCAGAAAACTAGGGTAGGACGCCTAACATTTACGGACAACCATCGAACCAACTCCTTACACTTTGAAAACTCATGCTTTTATTTTATATTTTTTTTTTTTTATTATTTCTTATATTGTTTTTTTATATGTTAGATGTTTCATCCTACCAAGAAGCATATCACCTGGTGCTATATATATCCTCTCACTATTTCTAACGCCGTGGACAGCGTGTGGAGCTGTTACCAACTCTATATACATAAATCAACAAGCGCCTTAAAATTATGTAGAGTATTTGCGAGTATTTTAGCAAGCTGCAGTGTCTTAAATGTCGAGAGTGTGTGCGTGAGACTAGAGTCTGGTTAGCTTAGGAGAGATCCGAGTCATTATGATAGACTTATGTATAAGATTATTACACACATTCAAATATACAATAGGATTGGCGAGAATTAGATATCGGAAGCGTCTGAATCAGAGCAGCGGGTAGCCGAAGCGAGAGCGTGTGTGATACCTATGAGTCGAGTAGCTGTCTAAACATGCACAACACAAGACTAGCACTCTGGTGCCATCATTAACAGACACTAGTCGTACGGATTTTGCGTGAAATCGATTCATTAGTATTTCGAGACGTCTGTTGAGTAGATCACTACCCACCGGCTCGTGCGTGGAAAGGGGAGTGAAGCGAATACCAGTAGGCAATGACAGGAGAACGGAGGTGATAAGGTACGTCACACGTTACCTCCTTGGGCCTTGCTGACCGAGTTAACCATTTATTAGTAACACTCAGAGCGGCACTTCCAGACTTCAAGCAAAGCTACTTGAGGCGCCTGGAAGGGCCGTTATCAATGTAGGTACTACGCCGAGTCACAGGGAACCTCAGGTAACATGTACAGGGGAGAGTAGATTCCTCCATGTTACTATCATGGTGTGTGTCTCATGCTCTTTTCGAGACACTGAAGACACTCTATGCCGGCAGACAATGAGAGGTCGTAGGATTGGTCGGACGAGCCTCCGCTACGAACTAGACCATTCACATAGAGTTAATGAAGAAAGGAGAATGACTATTCTTAATGACACTCCGAGTATAGAAGGCGGGAGTGAGTGACCCAGAAGGAGATGGAGAGAAGGAGAATTTCACACGTCTTGTGTTTAGAACTAATAGAGAGTCAGTACGTGATGCGCACTCGTCTTCCTAGGAGAAGCAAGTACAGGAAGACGAAGATCCTTAGGAAAAGTCATGAAGGTTAACACACGAGTTTATCATCACAAACTATACCTCAGGATCGCTAGGCACGTGCTTATACGTTTTATGGAGAATCTCCTAAAACACTTGTATTGGTGACTAGTAGGAGTCTTCTCAGGGTTGATCTTTTTGAGAGAAGACCTATGTGGTTCTAGCTATTCCATTCACTGATATAAAAGATTTATCTAGAGATGAGAGCCCAGAAATACACGGAAACACTCGAAGTTTTTCGAAAAGTTCGCGATGTGAAGAGTTACTTTTAGTAAAGATAGCTATCATCGCTGGGGGACAACCTAGACATGTTGGACGTGGACTCTTATCCGTTCAGTTCCCTTCAGGACCCACACGCTATTGTATGAAGACACTTTGAATGAGTCAGTGGTCTATTAGATGCAACTGGAGTTAAGTGGTCTGTAATACCAGACACATATCGTCAGCAGTCCATCAGTTGGTGTTGATTTGCTATGTTATATAGGCAATACTATGTATGCTGTCAGTGGTGGTCATATCATTCACGCGACTCGGTATTTATCATTGCTTTATTTTGTCTCTGTTTATCTCATTATAATAGGATGCACCATCTCTCGGGATTTTAGCAGTTGTCTGGATCTTTATTACTCCTTGTACTCCAAGTTGCGGAGTTTCATCTTTCATGACCTCCTGTGGATTCGATTTTGCCAATTAATATTTGTTCTACACGTTGTGGGCCTTATTTTAAAGCTCCACCCTTTTAATGTATATTTCTCATTATGATACGTGTGAGCACATTCCGACCAGAGGGCTGCATTCCCGACAGAGCCCACGCTTCGCGTGTGCCAGACAGTTGTAGGCCGTCTCTAGAGTGCGAGTATTGTTCTAAATGCTTCATTCTATCTTCCTATATTAAAATCAGTAAAGGCGATCACGCTCCTCCGGTTCGCAATACCCATTTCGCGGTTGGACGGAATGGTGGACTCGGTTCTTTCTTCTATCATAATCACTCACTATATGTGTGTTCCCCATCTTCATGAAGTTTGTTTTTCTCTATTACCCACGGCCGGTGTATTGCGACTTTCTTGCTTTGCTCCTTATTTGGATAAGCCGTGTGCAGAATGACCGGTGTGACGCGTTCTGGGAACGTTCAATCACTATGCAGTCATTATATACTCGATACTTGGCACCGGAGCTCTGCGGACCTCATTTCACGGCACGCCGCCACTCAGTCCTGAGAGGGAGAGCCGAGCTTGCAGGGAGGCCAACCCAGATAGCGCCCATATTCATTTCTCGTGTGACGCCGGATAATATTGCATTTCTCTTGCACTCGACGGGGCCTTAACGCGCACTCCAGGTTCTTGGTCATGAAATAGATACGTATCAATACTTGGTCTATTATGGTTGTCCTTTGTTCGTCCTGGAGAGTACCGCTCGACGAGAGATACTTTATCTAGTGCTCTTATCTTCCTTACTGTTATCCACCAGTAACGGAGCTCTATGCTTCTAGTACTCTCTTATTTCACCATTTATCAATACAAGGATGCATCATGACACATACACTCGACTTCCTTCCTTTATCATCGACATTCACATCCATGCAATATTGACCGTTTCCTTCGAGCAGTGTGACTTCCTATTTTTGACTCTCTACTTCCTGCGCATCTCTGTCTTCACCTATAGTATTCCTAGCCGCTAACAATCTCTTACGCGTATCCGACTATCTGTTCCACGCGCGAAATGTGTTTTCTCTCCTACTACTCACCCCCGTGACTGTGCTGTTCTTCAGGGATCACGCTCCTTTCACCCGATATTGCATGAGCACGATCGAGTCGGACGTTCGTAATTGTTGTCCTGAGGGGGCTCCTTTTCTGTCATCATGAAAGAAGGATTTCTAACAATCATGACTATTCAATTCACTCGCGCCTTAACACTGGATGGGCTCCAAAACGGTAGGCCGAGTTGGGAGGTCACGAGGGTTCCTTCCAGATTACCGATCGCTCATTCTCCTCGCAACCCTCCGACTTGAATCTTCTGTGGCTGCCTTTCATAATTATATTTACAGCGCGCAAGCCATATATAACGTTTACTATATTACTATATCATTATTACTTTTGAGACTTACAGTATTCTATGTTATTATTATATATATATTTATTATTATTATTTTTATATATATATATATTATATTATATATAATTATATTTATATTATTATATATTATATTTTAATTATATTATATTATATATATAATAATATATATATTATTATATATAGTGGTAGGGTTTCCGGTGGTTGTAAGACGTGGTTGAATGTGCTTTCAGTGAAATAATTGTATCTTTTATTTATTGTGTTTAATGGTATTGCTTGTTTAATTGAAAAGTGTGTACCGTTTTTCCCAAACCTTTTTTTTTTTTTTATTTAGAAATTTTTTAAATTTTTCCTACTTTGATACCATTTTATCCCCGTTTTAGTAAAGTTCTACGTACGGAGGTTTTAAAAAGATAAGTCCTAGTTTTTAACCTTTTTTCTTTTCTTTTTTATTTTTTTTTTAAGTGACTGTCCGTAGGTTTATTTTAAAGTTCTAATACTGTTTATGAATTTCGTCTTCACAGTGTTTTAAAATTTTGATTTTTATTATTTGGCACTTTAACTTTTTAATTTAGGTTTTAATGTTAACTCAATTTATTTACTTTTTTTTTTTATTCGAGCGAAGTGAATGAAATGCCAAGTGAGAGGTTAGTGTTTTTTAACTTTAGGATTTTTTCAAATATTTTCTACATATTACTGTAAATACGATTTTAGCTTTTTAGCATTTACGTTTTAAATTTAGTTTTAGACGTCGTGTAATAATTTTAACCTGATTTCACGTTTGTCTGTTTTACTTTATTTTATTGTTTTGTCCTGTTTGTTTTGTGGTTTTTGTATGTGCATGCAAGATGGAGATTTGCAACCGGCCGGGACTTACTATCGCTTTGTAAACATCGTGGCTTGCAATCTTCTGCAAAATCCGTGGAATACCACCTCTCTAACTCGTATCCCTAACCTTTTTTGCTCCTGTCTGAGACGCCAGATGGGTAGGAATTCATCCACTAAACGTTTAATAACTGCCAACTATAACTTAATTCTAATTTTTCCGTCTAAAGGTGGAGTATGTGCCTATGTTAATAAACACTCCCGTAACACGTTCTCGAGAATCTCGAATCTCCTAACTTCGATGTTCTGTGGCTTAAAATCTTTCTTCTTCTACTACAATAATCTTGTGCTTCTGCTTACTGTTCTCCTACAGAACAGATTTTCAGCCTTTTTTGATACCTTACTACTTCTCACGAGACTTGTTACATCTTCTCATCCAAATACTAGGTCCCTATTTAGGGGATTCAAATGTACACAACAGTGAATGGTTGGTTCCTCTCATACTGATTTAAGGTGGGGAGGAGGCCGATCATTTAGCATTCTCAACGATCTGGAGCAACTAATTAAAGAAAGGAACCCACACACATTCGGATCGTCCCACAATTCTTGAACACACTTGACCTATGTTTCCCACTAGTCTTCTCTTTATAAATACACCACCTTCGCTCCTTTTGGAAAATCTGACCACAACCTTAATATCTTAATTTTAATACTTTCTCTCCAACAGCTCCATCCTGCCTACGGTTTTTTTCTGGCACCTTTGATCGGGCCGATTGGGGGCTTGCGTTGCTCTACGCTAACTATAATTGGAGTGACTGCTT